>JAODKE010000092.1:2093433-2114523 GCA_026779605.1 Mormyrus hasselquistii
CCCCCCCGGATCTACCCTTGTTTCCCCCCCCTTTCCCCCCCCGCCCCCCTTCCGATTTTTTTTTGCTGGGGTTGGCCCTGGCTCCGGGGACATTTTGGGTACAAACATTGCGGGGCCCCCCCCCCCCCCCCCCGTATTCTTTGACAAGTTAAAAGCATGAAATAAGCAGAGATTGTGAGTGTAATTCATCATAAACAGCAATAAAGAGAATCAATCAATCGATACTGTTTACAGAGCGATTAGTGGGCACGGCTCAGAGAGGGAGTGGGCAATGTCTACCATGCTTACAGCAGTCAACCACACGTGGCGCTGAACATATATGATTTCATGAGTGGGAGAAAAGAGAACAACACAACACCCCCCCCCACACACACACACCTCTTAAGGGCTAATCTGCAGCGGTGATGGCAGCGATTATGAGGGAGTCGGCCCCTGAGGGCCACTCGAGGGCCCTCTGTTCTCCGACACGGAGGCGGAGAATAGTCCTCACGTACCCGATAATGCCTGCACACGATGATCGCCGGCATGTTTCAGCGCCCGCCGATCTGGCGCTTTTTAAATGCTCCTGCTGTTTTCCGCTGCTGGTTAATACTCTTCGGAGGAACGCGAGGAAGGCAAAAGGCCCTTTGACAGGAAACAGCACGGCCTCGGGCCGCCACTGCGTTTGCATTAAGGCACTCTGTCCCTGTTAAGTCATTAGCGGCATATTAACCCCTTATTTTACATTAATATGCTGTTCTAAAAGAGGATAAACACATCTTCCACGCCGGCTTGTCCTTTGTAGGGTCGCAGGGAGCCTATCCCCGAAGTTATGGACGCAATGCAGGGAGTAAACCATGGTCTCCGGAGGTGTAAAATGACCTTGCGAGCCACAGCGCTACCGTGTAGCCAAAAACGAAGATATTTATGAAATTAAATAAACACACGCCTTGTACCTATAGGCTCTGGGATAGGCTTTGGACCCCCCCACAAACCTGAATAGGATAAGTGGTTATGGAACATGGCTGGATGGAAATAAAAACACATCAAACACACGGAGAGTGAGTGAACAAGTCTTCACGCCCCGTGACACACTTTCTATTCTGGAGTCAGAGGAAGATGTGCGGTAAGAAACGAAAGCTTTTATCGCCAAGCCCGATTGCAAGCTTTGAGCAGCCATCAGGGAGGCTGAGGCATTTGAAAAGCCCCTTTATTCCGCCTCTAGAGGCTCTGAAGATGACACAGGTCAGCACAGGTCCCGGCTACCTTTTCCTGTGAAGGGACGTGACCTCCCGACCTCAGACTCAGAGACTGGGTACCAAAACACCTCAAGCACAACCTCTACCGACAGCCGTCTCTACCTTGGAAAAAGTTGACATGTCTTGTGTGAAGGGATATCTCAGCTGCTGTTTTCCCTGGTAAGGAGTCACGATAATATTGTATTGATACGTTGCTGTGTAGCGCCATGCAAATGCTAAATTATATGTGCAAAAATGTGATTGAAGTGCTTCAAAGAGCTTCTTTGATCTCTGAGCCTTATATGGCAACTTCCGTCCCACTGTTTAATCTACAGATTAATATTTTACTTCTTTATTATATTGCATTATTTATTTGCTTGGCAGACACTTTGATCCAAAGTGACTTACATGGCTTATAGTTATATATTTCATCGATTCATGCAGCTGAATACTTATTATGGCTATTTAGCTGAAATACCTTGCCCAGGGCTACAACAGCAACATCCCCTGCGAGATATAGGCCCTCGACTTTAATAAACTCACGAACAACTCCGCTACATTTTTAACAATGTTCTCCTTAGATGCTGAAAAGAAAGCTGGAAGTCGCACTGATCATCTGCCGGCAAGCTGGCGGACAGACGCCTCTCATCCATTATCCTTGAGAAATAAACCCCGAGTTCTCATCTGCAGCATCCCTCGTGCCCTCGTTAGACCCTTCCGGCGTCTCCAGCCCGGCCAGGAGACGGAGAACATCCCTTAAATGGCTGCAACAGCTCAGCTACAAGCCTGACGTCCTCTCACAAGAAAAGCCAGACCAGCCCTCCACCCTGAGAGGAAACCGGCAGGTTCCGAGCGAGACCGACGACCGCGAGATCCGCCTGGCCACTGCGGAGGGAGGGGATGCATTATTATGAATTATTAGCATTGTTATTATTAACGCAGAGAAGCCTGCCATTTAAAGGGGAGCGTGTTCTGACGGACCGCGCTGCCGGAATGGGGGGGGAGGCAGCGGAGATCAAAGACACAGCAGCTGGCGATGTGGCCCAGCAGAGGCTAACAGATGGCCTGGCATTAATTAAGACTTATTCACGATGGACTGGCATTTATTTATTTATCTCGTGTTTTTTTTTTTCCTTCTTAGACAGAGATCAGCCATTCTGGGGGAGCATGGCAGGGCTTCCGCTTTTCAAAATTAAAACGTTTTGCTCAATCGCACAGCCGTTCACCATGGAGGGGCCCCGATAGGAGCCCATGTATTAATCCTACATGCAGACATTGTTCTTCAGCAGAAGGCAGGACATTCTTTTTTTCCCTGGGGGGAAAAAAAAACAGAAAAGTTCCTTGCTGCAAATGAAACGGACAAAGATGGGTCTCTCGCCAACAAATTCTTTTTTTTTTTCTCCTCCATATACATTTCCTATACAGTATATGCAAAAATAAGTAATCCACTTTCCACCATGAAATATTTAACAGTTTAATGGTATAAGGTGAACGAATCTCACGGATATCGAAAAACTCTGCTCCTCTGGATCACTCTCAGAGAGAAAATTTTATTTCGACGCGCGGCCGTCATGTCTAATCAGAAAAAAGCTGAGGACATCGATTCCGATAACCGTTATGGCGCATTGTGAAATACATCGAAGGAATTTAAACATAAATTATTCCAGGAAACGCATGAATGGCTTCAAGGACAGAGTGTGTTAACAAATTGTTCTAACTGGCAAAAGTTTTAATCGCAATGCACAAATTATACAAATGTTATATTATATTTTTAAGTAGAAGATGTTTATAAAGGGTCCTAGTCTTCTAAAACCATATGCAACCTCTCCCCAGGTCACGATGGGGTTACATCACAATAAACCTGCATGCATTTTAATACAGTACACCTAACCTAACGAACATCATAGCCTAGCCTACCTTAAACATGCTTAGAACACTTACATTAGCCTACAGTTGGGCAAAGTCATTAACGCAAAGCCTATATAACGACAAAGTGTTGAATATCTCAAAATGTAATTTACTGAATAATGCACTGAAAGTGAAAAACATTTACCCATCGTAAAGTCACAATATCACAATATGGACCTGGGGGACATCTGTACCAGGGTGAAATTCCAGTAAAGTTCACTTCTGTTGAGGATGAGCACTTAGTCCAATGAGAGAAGGCAGTTTGGATAAGTTATCCCCTGTCTTCAAACCCACAACAGCAGAA
The DNA here is from genome assembly GCA_026779605.1 of Mormyrus hasselquistii. Taxonomy (NCBI): domain Eukaryota; kingdom Metazoa; phylum Chordata; class Actinopteri; order Osteoglossiformes; family Mormyridae; genus Mormyrus; species Mormyrus hasselquistii. The sequence continues at coordinate 2,096,863 of JAODKE010000092.1, forward strand.
TTAATTGCATTCAATGTTCTGCAGATGAACCAAACGCACTTGGCTTCTCTAAAGTTATAGACGTTTCCTATCCTCAGGGTTTTCTGTACCTCTGAATCCCCCTGCTACGTCGTCACATTACATTATTATCGCTTACCTGAGAAAGCTCTGCATCATAGAGCAGAGTCGGCCAGGGCCCTTGGAGCATTTGGAGTTAAGGGTCTTGCTCAAAGGAGCAATGGTAATTTGAGTACTCAAGTTATTGAATATGGGATTTGAACCCACAACCTTCCAGCCACAGATCCCTGCCAAAAGTTATGCGCTACAAAATTGGCAAAATTAGTCATAGTATTTATATACAGTAAAAAGGGGAAAGTTCACGACATAAACTCCCCAGATTAAAATATGTTTTTGAAATATGACCAATTCCTACTGGGAACAATATAGACTCAATTATTCATATAAACACCTAAACCATTGATAAAAGTTTAAATTTAAACATTATTCACAGCTCCTACAGCTACATATCTCATTTGAATCACTATTTGAATCACCGGTGACAGTATAATATTAATAAGTGTCATAAACTTAGAGCATACTGAAATAACACATTTGTCCTTCAGTGGTGTGGTTAGAGGGATATGATGTATGTAACATGGCTGCGTCCATTTCTGCAGCCCGGTGATTTATAAAACTGCGATGCGGGCTTTCATTACCGCCAGTTTTCTGACAGATCGATAATGCGGGGACCTAATAAGGTTACTCTGGCTGTCCAGAAACCTTGCACATCTTATCATGACCTATGTCGCAGTAACTGCGCAAGCTGCATTACACCGCTCAGCATTGAGATGGAGCCTTGTCCCAGTGCACCATCTTCGACCTACACCTGGGTCGACCTGCATGTTCTGCACTATACATGCCCAAAGCTGCAACAATCGTAACACCAAATGAAGTTACGTGAAGAGCAGTGAACATACTGACACGTGTACGCGTGTAGGAATATGGTTTTGCCTGGTCTGGTGCATAACGTAATATATCTCTGGGTTCAGTGGTGTGATGGTTAACAGTCTGGAGCCTGAAATAAGAGACCTGGGCTTGAATCTTGCTGGAACTCTATAAACACTTCGCTATAAAAATGTCCAGTGCACACAAAAGTTTGAATATGCGACAAACAAAACAGTAACACTTTACTTGACAGGGCGCAAATACTTAGTAATAGCTCAGTTACTACTGAAGTACAAATTATAAACAAATTTAGCTGCTGCTTGAGGTAAAATATGCATTACGATTCATTAACGACGAACAAACACGATCAAAATTTCACTTGTGTTATTCATTACTTGTTCCTTCAGTAGTTCACAAAGGTTTACAGAATTAACAGATGTAGTAACAAATATAGTAATTGCTTGTGATGGAAGACGCATCATGATTCATGAATGATGAACAACCATGAGATCAGTATTTCACTTGTTATTTCCTTCAGTAGTTCTTTCAGTAGTTCACAAAGGTTTACAGAATTAACAGACATAGTAAAAATATGTTTAATATGTGCTTAAGATAAAACATGCATCACCGTTCATTAATGGTGAATTAACATGAAATCAGCATGTGACTAAGACTTAGTTTGTGGTTAATACATAAGGAATAATATATTACATAATATATACTATATTATTTGTGCCCCATCAAGTAAAGTGTTACCAATAAAACTTGAAACTATGGCTCAACCTTGTGACCCCCCCCCCCTCCCCCACTAAAACTGGAAAAAAAACAAACAATGGCCTCATGACTCTGGGAAATCAGTTAGACAGTCACAGAGCAGGGGGTTATTCCACAAAGCAGGATTTACCAGTTAGCTGGATAACTTAAGCCCAATGTGAAAACCGTCCAATGGGAGGAGAGATAGGTAACATTCCTATTGGACAATCCTTACATTTGGCTTAAGGTATCTGGCTAATGAAGAAATCCTGCTTTGTGGAATAGCGCCCCAAGTTATGGAGGGGGTAGGTCAACCCGGAGCTGTGGAAGAGGGGCCCAACCCATGGAATGAAATATGCTACACTGTTAAAAACAAGCCGCATACTCCCTGGAGCTGGAGCAAGAGGAGGCAGATTTGATCAGCCAGTCTAATCAGACAATATCCTTAATCATAACCAAATTAGCAGCCCGGATCCAAGGTGGCTGGTGCCAGCTGCATCTCTGCGAAGCACATCCACAGAGATAACTTATCATAAAGCAGCTACAGGAGAAACAGATTTCCCATAAAGCATACAATATACAGCTTCTGTAACCATATAATCTACTGCAGCTAGCATAACAACAGACACTAAACAATTAATTAGAATACGTTAAAAATGTGCAAAGACACAGATATATGATCCGAATCAAATTTCTCGAACTACAGTAAACTGGGTCTATTAAGGAGAACCGTTAACAGGCTCGGAGGAATAGTTTTCCGGCTCAAAAACGGGTTCGTTGTGAGGCTGAAGTCGGCTTCGTCAGCTCTTACATTTGAGAGACGTGGCCGCGGGCAGCTGTGGAGACTGGAAACGCCCTGGGATCCCAGGATTCACAAGTGGTTCAGAGTTGTCGGGGGGGGGGGGGGGGGGTTATCAGGGTTAAAAGTGGCATTTAGCTACATGAAATGTCACCACCTTTAGCGGCCATCTGGACACCTGTCGCCATGGATATGTGCAAGATCCTTAGAGGGGTGACAGAGATGATCATTCAGAAAAAAATGTCATTTCTCTCCACAATATCAAACCCATGCCTACAGGACAAGGTCACTTCCATGGGGCCAAAGAAGCCTTATCACAGCAGGCCTCCAGTTAGCTCTGGAATGAAACCGCGGCCACAGTAGTCCAAGGCAGAACCTTTGTGCTCATCCACACCAGCGTTGTATGTAAATTTGGTAAATCGATGCCAAGCTTATTTTCGTTGAGTGGGGATCTCCAAACCGGGACATCTGTGATGTGCATTCATTAACGGACCTGCGCGCACACGTACGCCACTGGAAACCATTAACGGACCTGCGCGCACACGTATGCCACTGGAAACCATTAACGGACCTGCGCGCACACGTACGCCACTGGAAACCATTAACGGACCTGCGCGCGTGCTCGTACACCACTGGAAACCATTAACGGACCTGTTCAATGTACGCCACTGGATACCAGAGAAACAACTGCCGTCGATTTCATGTCGGCCCGGAGACTAAGAAAAGCAAAGAAAAACAGATGAAAACTATGAAACGTCTTTGAAGGAAACCTGAGCTACCTCACAGACCTGGACTTGGTGTTCACTCGCCTTTGTCGGAGTTGGGTGACGTGTTTGACACACGGGCTGTCCAGGTTTTACAGCGGGGACGAGGTTTTCCATGTTCTCCGGTTTCGACAGAATCTTACATCAGTGCGAAATACCATCTGACAGACATTTCCTTTTTACGCTATTATGACCCGCTATCACAAGGAACGAAAATGTCAAAGCGGAGCCATTATCCCGCGGACACTATTACCTTTCAAATAAGACATTTAAAAACAGATGGTACTGATAAAGGCCAATGTAGAACAAACTTTAACGGTACGTCTGGAAGTCTGAGTCACATCAGGATATCAGACCCTGAATCCCTGCGTCCTCAACAGTCAGCAGGAGGGGTAAAGTGACAGCAGACTCTTAATGTGATCATATAATTCATATCACTCTCAGACAAAACTTTATTTTATTCTGTGTCACGGCACAAACACGAGAGGCCACAGAATGTTTACGATCCAGCAGATCCACACGCAGAGCAATAAACATATTGTGGCGAGTGCATGAATTATTTTAATAAATGAGATGACAGCTCTTTTAAAACGGAGGTTGCTCTCCTTATTAAAAGCCTCTATTGGTTTGATACTAGCAGCGGCAAATATTGCACGTTTACAACATTCACTAATAACATAAACACAGAAATACACATATTAATTTACCATTTTAAAGTGGGATGCGGTGCAACGCTTGCTGCTAACTGCATAATTAGGCTCATGGGAGTGTTACTTACACAAAAATGTTCTGAGGACAGAATGAAAAATGACTGGTTCAGATTGATAACCAATTAGATTGTAGAGGGGGCGGGTCCAAGCAACTATATGTACCAATGAGATGTCATGGTTTCGCCTCCTCTAGTTGCTTGGACTCTAAAACCTTTCAGTCTTTCCGAGCCAATCATTTTTTGTTCTGCCCTTAGAATACTCTGAGAAGCCATAATTAGTCCCTGCTGTCCAATCCAGTGCCGTCACATTTATGTCAGCCAATTGTGCACAGTGGGCAGGATCAGAACAAATGAAAATTTTCCTCAGGGACCCAGCACAGGCAGTGCAGTGAGATGGTGATCACGACGTCATATCGCTGAAATGACGTTGATTCCGTTTTGAATATACGGCAGAACAGACCTTCAAACATACTTACCCAATGAGATGAATGTGAATATAGACCCACATCACAGACGACAGTACTGTCTCTCCTGCCACTGGGCCATATATTTACTAATTCCTCTCGATACATATAAAAGCAGACCTTGGCTGTCAGCTCGCCTTTTAAACTTAACACTATTCAGATGGGCATACGTAGAATGTTTTTTTTTTTTTTTTAAATCGTACCACTGGCTTATGTAATGCGTCACTAATACAGACCTTTGGAGAAAATCCTTTGTGCTTTAACTTCATCGGGGCAGAATAAAGGCGACATTTCTGAGTGATTTCAATTATCCGGCCCTTTCCCCGCGACCCCACTCCTCGCGCATTTGGTGCTAATGACAGTGTGTGCGCGCAGAAATGTCAAGCATGTGTCTGTATGTAAATCATATCCTGCTGTAATTATGAAAAACGCCCCCCTCCCTCCCCCCCTCCCCCCGGTTCCGCACTCATCCCTGAAGAGCCTCGTCGCCGGAAAAACCCAGCCGGGTTCCGGAACCTTTGGGAGGTGAATCGGGAGGGGAGTGGGTCGGAGGAGGGGAAAAACAATTCCAACTAAATGAGCGGCAGATAGGCACTTGGTTTGGCATTACACCGGCGTAGGCGGGGCCTGGCGTGGGGGTGGCCACGGGGGAAATCGCAGGGCCGGAGACAGCGGACAGAGCAGTGGGTGGCAGGCTGATTGCAAGCAGGCCACGAAAAACACGAACCGCAGCCCAATTCTAATGAGACACTGTCCTTGGCTACTGGCAAATGCAGATGGGAAGCGGGCAAACAGCAGCACATCTCAGCCAGACCACCCAGTCGACATGCAGTGCTGGATCAACGAGACAGGGTCCACATGAAGGAGGTTCAGCCGGTGAACCCCCTTCTTGCCATGAGCTGCATTAGCATACAGGGGCATGTAAAGTTCTGATGGCTCTCCTGACCTCTAGCGTCATGGTGACATGGTGAGCATGCAGCAAATCCTGCCTTGGGCAGGTGGCCGGGGGGGTTGACTACTTACATGGCCGGCTTGTGGGGGTCATGAGGCGGTGGGCGGCCTTGTAAGAAGCTCAGGCAAGCTGCTCGCCGGAGATTAAAGATCACAGGTCAAGATGGAGAACCAGACCTGCCCATTTAGCATACACCTAACACCTGTAAACAAACCACAGAAACAGACCTGCCTATTCAGCATACACCTAACACCTGTAAACAAACCACAGAAACAGACCTGCCCATTCAGTATACACCTAACACCTGTAAACAAACCACAGAAACAGACTAGCCCACTTGGGACATACTAAACACCTGTAAACAAACCATGGAAACACAGACCTGTGGCCTGTACGATGAAACGGGGTTACTGGCTTATTGGGGTAACTTGTCGGATTTAAGGTACCACAGTTTAAATGGACTTCATATTCATTCACTTACATTTTGCCCAGACTACCTTAAATCTGACAAGTTACCCCATTCCATAGTACAGGCGACTGCTCACTCAGCACACGCCAAACACATGTAAACAAACCTGTACAACATTCACACAGTTCTCAGGCAGCAATCACCCCCAACACTGCGTGTTTTGCAGCTGGGAATACCGCGTGTTACAAGTCAAGTTCTATGCCTTTATCTTTTTAAACGAAGTATCCTTTCAATATTTAAGGCATTTTGTTTTACACTGCACCTCTTATAAACCTCGTTTGATGTGAACAACAACAATCAGCCGTCAGGCACACAGCTTACGGTCGGAACATCACAAGGAGGAAGTGGGTCTCATGTATACGTAATGCTTAGAGAAGCCATGTTAATTTACACAAATTAGCATAACATGAAGCACGCAGCTCCGCGCGCCGGCAGACGAGCTCCGCCCCGGGTTGTTTTCCTATTATCTTATCTGCACTTTGTTTAACGTCGATTTAAATTGCCCCTACCCCCCCCCCCCAGGATGGTGGTATTTCTTTTTAGTTTAGTATTCAATGATGTTATTTTTTTGGGGGGGGGAGGGGTGGCTGTACCTAGTTAAACCAAGTTAAACAAAGATCTCAATGGAAACTGACCCCCACTGACAGACAGACAGATAGATAAAGAGATTAGATAGATAAAGAGATTAGATAGATAAAGAGATTAGATAGATAGATAGATAGATAGATAGATAGATAGATAGATAGATAGATAGATAGATAGATAGATATTTTATTTCCCTACTGCAACACAGCTTCATCTGTGCAACCACATGACTGTCCATCACATCCCTATCACCTGCAGTACCCCCCCCGTACGGCATGGTTTATACTTGCCTGTATACATTCATCTTCCCTCTGTTAACATGCTGTCAGTGGAAGAAAACAAAACTGCCTCACAAACCCTATTTTAATATACAATCGGAGGCAGGTTCATAATTCAATCGGCAGAAGTGATTATTAAAATAAAAAATGTGGGTTGTGTGTGTGTGACACGTTCAATAATTTAATAAAGCAGTTGAGGATGAACTCAACTCCGCCCCTCCACAGCCATAGCTCTTATTGGCCCCGCCTATATGTGACTCCGCCCCTCCACAGCCATAGCTCTCATTGGCCCCGCCCGTATGTGACTCCGCCCCACCACTGCCACACCTCTCATTGGCCCTGCCTGTATGTAACTCCATCCCTCTCTCTATGACCCAACCCCTTGATGTGTCTTTGCTTCAGACATATAAGGCATGCATAATGGGGGGGAGGGGGTGGGTAATTTTAAGAGAGCCTCAACAGGGGGAAGGGGGGGGAACCGTAAAGGCCCAAAATGAAGCCACGGAAACGCAGAATCGATCCCCCACAAATCTGTTTGCTTCACTGCACCCATAGCAACAATATTTTCTCATAAAAACACCCCGGTGATGGGACTTTTATGTGTGGCAGGGCACACGGTCATACAATATTCTTTCTAAAGGGTTATTGAGTGGTACGGATGACATTTAATTTCCATCACAATGACAGACATTGATCCGGGGGGGGTTCCCTGTTAATGAGCATCTGAACAGGGTCTGGAAAAAGTATGCACTGCGTGTCCTGTTTGTGGTGAGCCATACGCAAGTGTTTTCAGTACGAATTTCCGGTTTGTCCTCTTCATTGATTCTTTTCTGTTGGTGAGGCAGGAAATTCTGGAACCGGAGTGCAAGGAATGTGACTCCAGGCAGCCAGGGGGATGACCAGGATGTTAGCTGGACAAACAAAGGTGTTGCCTGCAATGTTCTGGGCTCCTGTAAATAGCCCATGAAGATGAAAAAGGTTGTGAGCTTATATTAATGCTCTGATTAGCTTCAAAGGCTATATTATAGGATGGTATCGGAAAAACAGCTGTAATCTCACCTCCTACACAGGGACCCCCGGTAATTAGCTGTTTGGAGAGTATCTGTTTTGCCCTTTGTGCGGGAAAGAGCCGTGGGTGAATTCGGGATTTCAAACGGCTCACGTTGGCCGTCTCCAAAAGCGCTCAAATCTGCGGAGCGGTTTTGCCAGAATTCTCTCCCGGTCCGTGATTTTAAACGTTTCCAGCTTTATTAGAGTTTCTCACGCTTCTGCCATTAAGCTCCTGTTGAGGGTGGGACAATGGGTGCAGTCTGAATGCAGCATCACGCAGTTAATATGGCTTTTAAGGAAGCGCTATGGGACTGCATTTTGAATATTTTACACTTAAGTTTTTGCTCTTTATCTAACCAATGCAGCCCAGCGGTGTCAGACTCTATACCTCTCGATTCGCATTTTAGCATACATTTTTGCAAGTCAATACTTCAATCGTGCACTTGGCAACAGCGTCTTCCATAATCAGACGCGGAGCAGCTACCTCTGTCTACAACTCTGGATATGCTGGAGCAAGACATTTTAGAGATTTTACAGCTTTTACGTGGCGTTTCTTCTCTGCTGATGGTCCGAATCCCCGACCCGCATAACCAGCGAGATATCATGGAGGGGCTGTACTCAGGCTCTTCATCAGTTCAGACATTTACTGCGTTTCTGGCCCATAAATTTCTCAAGGCCATAGTGCGGGGAAAAGTGGTTACTTGGGGTCCCGATCTCCTTGTTTCGGGGGCATCGCCCAGAGGAAGATATAGTGTGCTCGTCGCTCAGTGAGACGTTATTGCAGAGCCGGGTTTGCTCGGGAGAACGGCACTGGGTCGCCTTGTTAACTGGCCGCAGAGGTGCAGTCAGACTGGGACCCCGGTGAGTGAATGCTGTGCTCCCCAGTGACAGCAATGACCATAAACAGAAGCCTGAGTGGTCTGCAGCTGTCGCTGGCTCCAGCGGCTGTTCCCATAAACGACATTGTGGGCAAATCACACCGTCGATCCGCTAAACCGACAGAATAATAGTTACCAATATCGCCAGGTAAACACACTGGAGATCAATTAGCTGAAGACAGCACAGATGGGTCCCGTTTTACGGTTCCAGCTTAAATAAAACAGGGAAGCCTAACATTTAAACTGTCTAGCCTCAAACTGATCTGAGCTCAGATTTTTCTTTTTTTCCAGCACACGTGCAATAGGCGTGATTCCAAACCATCGGATGAGCCTCTATCCATCACCTCATCCTGGAGCCTATCCATTTTCCCACTTAAGGTGTCCATCACGCATTATGAATAAAGCAATTCCAGTCTAAGGGAAGATATTTTCTGAGCTCTTATGCATCATGCAAGATTCTTTGTTCTGGCCCATTGTCAGATAGTCGCGCTGTACTAACAGAGAAGCATTCGGCACAGTTAACAGTAAATTTATGAACACATGACTTATGCAGAATGTCCTGGACCAGCATCCATGGTAACAATGCGACGACCTCTCCATTATGACCAGATACTGCAGCCCAACTGGCATTTAGTGGTACCATCGTTATCTGGGCTTCCTCGGAACCACACAACTTGGAACGGATGAATCCCAGAAAGGAATCCATTCAGTGATTTTATTTCTAAGGAGAAATAAATAAATCTAAGGAATCCGGGCTGCTTTGGGAGGCTGCCAGGGATTTTGAACGTAAAAAAGCAAACAATTGGCAGGTTCACCGGGAATTATACTGCCAGTTTCCCTGTTTTATCACTGCAATGCCACCTACAGCCCTTCAACTACTACTCACGGAAAATCAAACCTCAATCTCTCGCATAAGAGCCTTTTAACTGGTAGTGTTTGCTCCTGCTGCCAAATAATAAAACCCAGTAGATGTGACTTATTGAGGTCTCAGACAGCGCGCCCTGTATCATAATTGCAGACGTGTTACCCAATCAAAACACCCAATCAAAGCCATCCAGTCAAGTAAACGCATCATTACACTGCACTCTAACACCTAGATAGCCGCTACTATGCTTTACTTGAATTACACGGTGAATTGCACAAAATATACTGGCTTAAAACCATGGATAATCTTTCGACTGGTAAATCAAAAAATACAAGCACATTTCAAAAACCGAAAGATTGGGACTTTTGCGTGAGAAGGGACTACGCTTACCCGTCGACAAAGGGAGCCCCGTTAGCATTCAGACATTAGCATGCGTTGGTGTGCTGTTGGGCGCGTCTTCTGGTCTGAGGTCTGGGTGCTTATTTAAACGGCCTGAGCCTGACCTGCATATAAACACAGTTCAGGTACGTGACCCAAGGTCTAACTGTGCTGCAGCCGTAATTAACCTGAAGGTTCTGCTGCAGCCCAACTCACCTGGGGCAGCTCCAAATGACTCCAGCGAATTCCCATCAGTTTAAAGGCGTCCAACCAAAATCTCTGTACGCATTCCACCTGGGGGGAGTGAAAAGACACAGGGGGAATTAACCTGGGTATGAGGAAATCAACATAACAACCCCAAGAGCACGCAGACCCTGGTGAAATGAGTTAAAAGTCATTTCCGGAAGGACCCTTCCTTCCTTCAAGGTGCTGTGCATTCTCTCACATGGATTTAAGTCAGTTTCAAATGCCTTCTTCTGAACCGCTAGCGTCGGGGGGGGGGGCATCCTACCATCCTAAATTTTTCACCTATTTCAAAGGCATTTGCAGAAGCCGGGGTGATTTATCTCAAAAGCAGAAATACCAGATGCTCTTGAGGGATATTCCAGTACAAATGAAGGCTTGTGTCGGAATGCGGGTTCCTTCATGTTTTTCTTCAACATTCCAGACAGGAGAAGATGTGCAGATTTGAATGCGCGTGTTCGCATCCGGAACTGTGAGACCCTGACGTGGAATTAGAGGCCTGATATATTGCTGGGCACAAGGAGCAGGGTGTGAACCCTACTGGGATTGGACGGATCTGGATTGGTGTTCGAGTTGGGGTGTAGGCTGAAGGGTGCAGGCATAGATGTTGCGAGACAGTGACAGATGACAAACTAGGAGCATCCCCCTCGTCTCGGACATGGCGCACATCCATCTCCATGTGGGACTCGGGTCTTTAGCCAGGAAGGCCTGGTCTCGGCGGACTGCTGCCAGACAGGAATGGGAAACAATGACGACGGCTCCCATTGTTTGCCGGCATTGACGAATGGACCGCGGCCACGGTGAGCCATGCTAAGCAAACAGGGACCAGTTGCAGCCCAGGTACCTTTAGCAACGCTGATAACGCGAAGAGCTCCCCGCTGCTGAGCTTCAGGCTGCTTAGCATGACTGTTATTTATGCAGCCCAAGGAGAACACAAGCTCAATGTAAAACCACCGTTGCTGTAAAAATTTAGTGCAACATGCTCTGAGGGGTGTGGATTTGTTATAATCCATATTTATACCAGAATATATACTATTAAAATGTCACCCCAGCCCTTACCCAAATCAAAAAATTAATGACTGATGCAGGAAAACCAAACAATGAATAAAAAAATCATAGAAGGTGTGTGCTGTGAATCATCAGGTCCAAAGTGTCTTTTGGACTCAAGCCTAAGGAGACAGACTGGGCTGGGGGGAGAGGGGAGTGGGGCTGTGTGTGTGTGCTCTACTTCACAGACTCTGCACATTAAGACGACAGATTCCCTTCTACCTTTCTGTGTCTTTCCATGACTGGAAAGATGTAACCATAGTCACGTATTATGGATGGTCACTCCTTCCTAATGGGTGGCTCGGCTGAGATTAAAACACAATACGGTCCATAGGGGGCAGCCTCGCAGAGGCCTGGCCTGGCCAGATGGCCGAGAGTGCGAGGCCCTCCCATGTTCCATCGATGGAGGCTGGGTCTCGAGTGTGGTGGGGGCAGGGGAGGTAAAGTGAGCCAGAAAGCAAACAGAATGGGGCCAGAGGAAATAAACCTGCAGGGGAAACTGCCCGCTCCCCTCCACGCCTTATTTACCAGGCATCAGCCATCGACATAATTAATTGGTTTCGTCAATGTGCATTAATTGCTTTTAATTAGGATGGAGGTTTACATGGCTGTCGGCTACACACAGCTGTGTGCTACTCCAGCAATGGGCGGTGGAAAGCTAGTCTTTGCAGAACAGTCTCTGTGCTGTCTGTCTTTTTGGCGAGACTTTTGTACAAAGGGGGAAAACTGACCTGCCTGCACAAGGGGTCAACTAAACCCTTCGAGTGCCTCTGAATGGCGGACGCTTCCGATACACATTAAACACGTTCCCCTGAATGAACTCTTTCAGCAGGGCAGCAGGTGGCTTAGTAATTAAAAAAAATACTAAAAAAAAAAACTTGGAATATCAAGATGCCAAGCGCAAATGCCCAGGGGAACTGCAGTCATACCGCTGACCAAATACTTCACTTTGATTTGCTGCTTTACATGCACAGCTGTTCTGATGCATGAACGTCAAGCTGCACTGAAGTGTCCAACCGCTAAATAGCTACATCTTATGGGTAAACGTCTTGTGAACATGGGCTGTGTGGGTAACCCTGCGAGGAGGAGTTTGGCTCCAAGATGCATATATACAGCTTGGCTGGACCCAAGCCTCCACTCGGCCTGTCAGATGGAGGTTTTGGAGGTTCAGACTATTCCATTACCCACCACGTTGCATTTCAACCGCAATCATGGCTTCTTCAAAGCATCATCATTCAATACGGTGCCGTCGAGTTGAATTGTGCTATACCTTCTCTCCCTGAAGTTTAGTCCGAGGGGGAGGGGGGTCACGATCCTTCGTCTGAGAACCGTAATCCAATTAACCTCCGGATCCAATTAAGATATTGAGGACAAAGAAGTTATTATGAAGCCATTTGCGATGTGGGAGGAGGTTGAATTGATGAAGCGCATTTCAGCACCTGATCACTATAAAAAGTGATGTAAACGACCCCGACTAAACTGTGTAATTTGTGTCACAGGGCGTACCCGATATGGATACTCCGAGGCATGGGATTTCACTGTGTGCTGCCAGGAAAATGCATGCATTCGACACAACTGACAAAATGAGTAAGGCAACAGGTCATCGCACCTGCAGCAAAACATCAGCACCCTTGCAGCTAATCTGAGCGTAGTTGACTTGCAAGTCCCATCAGCTTGCAGCCACGGACACGGGCAGCTCCTCTTGCTGAAGCAAGGCCGAGAACGCTCGGAACATGGTGCTCAGTGGTCCCTGGAAACACCTGGTAGCCTGGGACACGTTTCGTTCACTTACCCCACCGCCATACTCCGTTAGCCAGGTGAAGAGATAAGGAGGGCAGAAGATACAAGGCAAGGTACAAAGCACTTCTGTGAGGAGAGATGGGAAGGGGGGGATATGGACTGAGACACCCCCAGACTAGTTCAGGGAGCCCAAATAAAAGGGTGGAACAGAATGACTGACTGCTAAGAGGAAGTGCATCACACACAGTTGACAGTGTGCAAAACAGGTGAGCCGTCTATGTTAAATGGAAATTAGCGGGAGAACATTTTAAAACAAATTTTAGCACTTCTTTACACAACGTGCAGTTAGAGTATGGAATAGTCTTCCTGCTCATGTAGCGGAAGCTAAAACCCTGGGTTCCTTTAAATCAGAGCTAGATAAGATTTTAACAACTTTGCGCTATTAGTTAAGTTCTCCCCAAACGGGCTTGAAGGGCCGAATGGCCTCGTCTTGTTTGTAAATTAATTATGTTCTTAAAGCTAACTGCATGCCAACTTGTGGGAAGCCTATAGCCTTGGGCCAGGAAGCCCGCTGGAGTATTTCTGCAGCATATATGACTCAGCACCCAATCTCCCCTTTAAACCTTGGCACTAACAAGAGGCTCTGGGGGCGAGGAGATGCCAAACGCAAGACATCTCAGGAGCGTGGGCTTCACCCGTCTCGCGACGTGATTCGGACACGGCCAGGCTGACCGTAGGGCAAGCTGACACAGGTGAGGGGGTGCTGTCTCCCTGCTCACTTGGCCACAGAGAGGTGTACGTCACAGGAACAAGGTGCCTGGAGGATGCTCTTCCTTAGCTGCTTTTGAAGTGATAAGTAGATTAATGGGAAGAAAACAAGGGAACGTGACAAGAAACAAACCTGCCTCCCGGGTGACAAACTTACCACAGATAAGACACGACTTGATCTACCTAACAATGAAACAGGAACTAGAATCTCTGATTGGGGCTTGGGGGGGAATAAAATCTTATTGCCCTCATATAAGACTGCCATTCCATGTTCCCCCTTCCTCTTCTCCTGTGAGATCAACTTTGAATTCCAGTTAAGAGCACTGACAAACTCAAGAACTAAGATCAAAGAAAGTAAATGGAAAACGGCACACTTGGGGAGCGCATTTCGCCGCCATTAACGCACAGCGACACTTTTGTTTTAGGGGCGCTTTTCTGTTTAAGAAAAATAAATAAATAAATAAAATCGTGCAATTACAGAACACAATTTACTGTTATTCTCTGGTCGTCATGGCGCACAAAAGCGAAGCAGACATGGTTAGAAGGGAAACATGCTGATTAAAGCTTTTACGCCATATTACAGCCTTATACGCCGGCTGGGCCCCATCAGTGCAGTTCCAGTATACAAACATGAAAGCAGTGTTATCTAATGAGCATCTCGCATTCTGACCTTCGGAAACAAATGCAGGGTCTCGTCTCGATGGCTTTGACTCCGTGAAGGTCCCACTGGCCACCGGCCCACAACAGCATCCACAGCTCGGAACATCCCAACACGGACTTGTGATCCACACCAAGAATCTAGCTATACCTCAGCACAGCTGAAATCTCAGATGGATCGGGCTAATTTCAGATAATAACCACAACTAAGCTGACAGCGTAGAATCCACCCCACCTCCCTATGTTGTGTATTGTTGCTTAAGAGAGACTAACAGCCCTCCCTGAATATCTCACCACTCTCCCTATACATTATGGAGCAGAAAGCACTGGAACAAGTGTCAGGTGAGAGAGAGAGAGACACGGAGAGGACAGGTGAGGCGGGAGATGATTCTCAGCCGAGAGGACGTCAGGAGCCTCTCCTCTGTCCCTAATGGCCACAGCGGAGGAGCGGGGTGAAATCTTTCAGTGCTGGGTCCTTCACGCTGTGCCACACAGCCCCAATGGCCCCGTCACTGCTTGTGTAGACTGAGCATTATGGGAGAAGGGGACAGAGCAATGATGGGAATGCAGTGCGCGGTGAGACGGAACCTCTCTGACGGCTCATGAACGTAAACACCTGTGGCGGGGGTGGACTTGGCAGGCTGCGAATGTTTACCACAGACTCGGGCTGAGTGGTGTGTTTTGGAAAGTGGAATGACAGTGTAATTCTTAAAAATGACTGTTATTAACAGAATGGCGCATACGCCTGTGCACCGAGTTCCGTGATAGTGTTTGTGTGTGTGTGTGTGTGTGTGTGTGTGTGCGCTTTTACGTCATATTATTTGTTGACGTCTCACGACACTTTCAGGGACTAAATGAAGCCCAGGGCTCTGAGCTTTTTTAAGATGTCACGTGTCGTTCAGATGTCTAGCAACGTCCCAGTGACAAAGGGAAATAAAAGGCGACTGCCAGAAGGATTGTTGTGTGAAGGGCCGTTCCAATGTCAGAACACCAGCCCCCTCCTCCGCATCTCACAAGTCTCTGTTTTCCCATCTGGAATTTCTGCAGTCCTCTGATCCCAGCAATAACTGCTTCTGCCACTTGTTGCATTCTCTGTCATATTTAACAGGGAAACAATAATTTAACCATCTTTAGTGATTGTCATTGTCGACACACCACAGCACAGCACACAACAAAATATGTTCTCTGCATTTAACCCATATGTGACATAGCAGGTGGCAGCTAATTCAGCACCTGGGGAGCAGTGCTTGGGGGCGGTACCTAGCTCAGGGTATCTCAGCCATGCCTTGTACGTCAGGGATTTGAACCTACAATCCTTGAATTACAAGTGCACATCCCTAACCATTAAGCCACCACGGTCCCATTTTATAGGCCTTCCCACAGACCCATCCAGCTTCCAGCTGCTTTTCCTGGAAAGAATCACAGAGAGGGAGTTAGGAGCCCATCCGAGGCATTATAGGGCAAAAGCCAAGGTGTAACAAATATCGTGCCTATTCCTTAGTATACATACATAAATTACAAAATAATTTCATGAATGATATTTCATCCAATTGAAATTTATAATGAGGGTGTCATTCAGCAGAAATTAGCTACAGATTGAACAGCTTTTGGCTGCCCCTGGTCTTTTACCAATTAACCACAGATGTTTTTATTAGGAAGGTGATGTCCAGTTTGGCACTGAATGTTTCCCATATTAGCTCAGTGAGACCCCCACCCCCTGTCAGTCAGCATTAAAAATGTTCCTTTTTTCTCATTACTGTGCACCCCAGCCCTAAGTCAGTCCATACTTTATCACGTATATCCTGTGTGTTGTTGAATAATTCTTCTCTGCCGCATGAGTGGTAATTTGGTCATTGGTTAATGGACGACCGCATGTTCGACGGAATTGTGGGAACGCTGTGCGTTATGTGTCAACTTGAAATGTGAAAGCTGTCAGACTCGTCAAAGACAACGACAGAGGACGTTAAATCAGGCAACCCGATAACAGCCGCTGGCAGAAGGGCGAAGCATTCAGGATGCCAAGGGATGGTTCTTGTTTAGCAAATCGACCATTCAATCAAAGATGGGAGGAGGAAGGGAAGAGGGCCAATGTATAGCAATGAGCTGGAGAATTATCCGCAGCTACATACCGTTAGACACGGGCTTTGAGGCCCGGTGCCCCTGCTGTCAAACAGATTACATCAAGTCAAAGACAGGGCTGGCCCTTAGCCCATTCGCTAATATGAGCGGCCTCTGCCTCCCGCTGGTTTGGGACTCCGCCTCCTCACAGCAAGACCAATTACAAGCAAGAACGAGCAGGCAGGCAGCAGTAGCCATTCCATAAACAGCAAATGGGCCAATCCCGTTCCCAGCTTCCCAATCCACATGCTACGTCAACGCAGGGTGCTCGTTCCTTAATTAAATTTCCAAGAACTGCTTATGTAATGATATTAGGAACGACCAGGAATCTAGGCTGGGAAAATACAGCAGGAACTGGACATCAGTCTATTGCAGGGAGTACAAGCAATTACAAGGAAAGGTGAATTTACAATAATCAATCACCTGAATGGTAGATCTTCTAAAGAAAAGTGGGGTCCTCAGAGGAAACCTGTTGGAGAACTTGCAAATATAAATCCTTCCAATTCCAAGACTCTACTGCCCACAAGATCTCCCATAACCCTCAACATACCTGTTGGATATGTCACCAAGCATTTTAAGTTTCTTTGTTTGTTCTACTTTCTTAATTGCCATAAGGCCAAAAGATGTGGGTCACCAGCAGCCACGTGACAGCCTGTAAGAGATGATCACACGAACACCCATCCCACCAGCACCCTCACAGAGGCACCAGCCGTGTGACTTCATAGAGATCCTGACACATCTCATCAGGAAACGACAAGAACACAGCACTACATGGATAAGCCTCAGAGGGTGCTGGTCTGGTCTGTCTCTACTGGCAGAGCTACACGCAAGCCCTTTATCCATTTAAACCTTGACAAACGCAAACAATGTTGCATGGTCTACCTAAGACCTCAATGAAGAGATCAATGAGCAGTGGACTGCCAGATACCACTTCTCTACAGCTATGAAATCTTCCACACTGCTTAAATGTACTGTGTAGCCTGAAATTGTTTCAGAGAACTTATAATCTGGTTCTGCTACAGAAATAACACACAACGTCTGCTTCCCAGGGGAATTTCCACCTTCCTACCGAGATCCAGCTCGGCCAGATTGATGCCCATTTCCTGCCTTCTCTTCTGAGATCTTTGGCTCTACGTCACACTTTCCATGAGGCCTGCGGGCTTCTCCTCACCGGCTCCCAGTGCCGTTTCTACCATTGAGGACACCAAGGTCATGTCCTC
>JAODKE010000092.1:2123972-2135281 GCA_026779605.1 Mormyrus hasselquistii
TTGGGTGTGGGGGGGGGGGGGGGGGGGAGAGATCAATTTTGTCAGGGGGGGGGGGGGGGGGGGGGGGGGGCGGTGGGGGCGGGGGGGGGGGGGGGGGGGGGGGGGTGCTCACGGTGGTGCCTGGATTGCACCAGCTCCCCTGTTATGAACCAGCCTTCCTTTAGGCTCCACCTCTCTGTGACATCAGCATGTGATGAGCCCCGCCCCCAACCCCCCAAACACATATTCCCCACTGGCCTACAAGAGGTCGAGGCCTAGCGCCTTTGCAGCAGTGGGGGGGGGGAGGGGAGGAGAAGGGGTTACGGGATGAGCATGGATGCGAGCACGGATGAGGCGGGGGGGTGGGCCGCCCCGGGTCCGAAAGCCGCGTGCGTCAGGCCCGTCTTAGGGCCTGCTCACTTCATGTCCACGTCGAAGTCCAGCACCAGCAGCTTGGTCTCCTCTGTGCCGTTCCGGCTGCCCACGGCACACACCAGCTTAGTGTTGGAGGCACGGATGCGCCACACCACGCCACCACTGCCGCCACTCTCCAATGTCACCAAGTTGCGGATGAACTCGCCCGTTCGCAGGTCCCACAGCTTTACCGTGCCGTCGTCCGAGCTGGTGATCACAAAGTTCTTGTTGAACTGTAGGCACGTCACCGCGCTCTGGTGTTTATGAGGACCTGGGGAAGGAGAAACATGGAGGTTACGTCATGTTCCACTGCAGAGGACCAGTTACAATACTCAAGAACAAAAGTATAGAGGACAGTACAAAATCCCTGAATGTTGTTCTTGCCCTACCCCAGATATGAAAGATACATCCATTGCATCCTCGCACAACGAGAAAAATCCAAAAAAAAATTCACTGCACCCCAAGTTCATTCTTGGAAGGCAAGATAGGATGACCGCTCTTGCCAAGACCACAAGTATGACTTTCACATTCTTGGTTTTGAGAAATACTTCTGGTTACCCAACTGGCCTTCATGCCACGTGGCAAGGCCCCGAATGAGCTTCAACATTTCTACCCAGAATAAGAAATTTGTGAAAGTAAGAGACCACCAATCCCGGTCCCAATTTCCTGGAATACCGACTTCAAATGGGGGCGCAAATGCTGTGTGCAAGATAGTGGTGGAGAGCGAGTCAAGGCCTGCAGAGGGGGGTGGGATATGCCCCAAGGGCAGGCTGTCTGGAACTTAATAAGCATGTCAGAGAGACGCCGCAGAGTCGTGTCTGTGCAACAGGGTGTACCCCTTGTAAAAGAGTACAAATCTGCACGTACCTACAAGCCCTCCGTTGCTGAAGGGGTCATTAATATGACCCACCACATCACGTATTTGTAACGGGGGACTCCTGTCCACAACTCACAACCACCATTAAACATGGCTAAACACATCCCCAGCACGGTGCTGGGCCTTAACGAGGGCTTAATTATATTGGCGCGCAAACGCAGGGCCGCTAACAGGCTGGCTCAACGCCGCATACTGTCCACACACGCTACCTCACCCCTGACATTAACACTCTGCTGGGTACCCCTCTCCCATCACTAACCACCCCCATTCGCTATTCCCTGTTCGTCTCCATGCTCACTGAGCGTGTCCTCTGCTTCGGTGAGCATCAGACGCATAAACTACAAGGTCAGGTGACGCATCCTCATAATCCGAGTGGGAATTAATCCTGCCGGACATTACGACCGACTACAAATTATATCTCTCACAATATGGTGGCCATAAAAAGCTGTCCACAATTCCCGGCTATGGCAGGAGTTGGGCAGAAAATTACTTCCATCCCTGACAGGTGAAGCGTATAATGGACAGGAGTATGAAAACAAGATCCCCCCCCCCCCCCCAAGCCACTGTGCTCACCTTGCAGGGTCTGCAGACACTGGCCCGTCTTGATGTCCCAGATCTTGACGGTGGAGTCGGCGTTGCCCGAGACGAGGATGTTGTCCCTGAGCTCCATGCCGCTGGTGAGCGACTGGTGGCCTGTCAGCGTGTGGATGCAGTTCCCCGTCTCCACGTCCCACACGCGGATCGACGTGTCCAGGGAGCCGCTCACCACGTGGATGCCGTCAAACTGCAGGGGGCGATGGAGAGTATCGATCGGCTGTTCAATCGATAAACCCAGTGCCCTGGAGCTGCCTGGGAAAAGCCACTTCCTGCAATCTGTCGTCATTCTGGCTGGGCTGGAAAGCTCCTCCTCGGAGCTCCTCCTCCTCAAACAGTGCTCTGTCTTTTTTGCGAGTGCCGGCTGCATTTTAAACGCGACCTTGCTGTACGTAAATTTTCGCCTGATTCTTCATTCTAGACAGACTCTCCACCCCTTCTCCTCAGGGTTTCCTGCCATAAAAACACTGATATACTCATAATACAAAGTATCTCCTTTACTAGCACTAGCTGAAAGCTGACTGGCCACCAGATTTCCCTCTTCCCTGTCACTGACCGATTAAAAAACAACATTGGCTAATGACAACATTGGCCGCTTTTTATGAATTAGACCCCTCTTATGTCCCGCCCCCACCCTAAATCTTGGAAACCCTGTCCCATCAGAATTCAGCCCCCCCCAACACCTGGTACACCCTACATTTTTAGTACACCCAATTGATGTACAGCTTTGTGACACAGTTAACTAGCATACCTACGTGACAATCGGTTCAGGTAACAGCCCATTTAGGTAATGCCCCACTGGTCCTTACGGGCACCCACTGTAGGCAGTCCCCACTCACCTGTAAGGAGTACACGCGGTTGGTGTGTCCCTGAAGCGTGTGCAGACAGGTCTCTGTCTCGGGGTCCCACACCTTCACCATGAAGTCGTAGGCCCCGCTGACCACGCGCCGCCCGTCGTACTGCACGCAGCGCACCGCCGCCACGTGGCCCATCAGCACGTGCAGGCACTGGCCCGTCTCGATGTCCCAGACCCGCAGTGTGGCGTCCCGCGATCCACTCACCACCCTGGCACAGACGGGAGACAGACGAACACTCAGGCGGGAAGCATCCAGAAAGCAAGCGACCATTTCCCAGGAAGGAATAGCGGGATGCCTAAAACCCAAAACGGGTCACATTCCCACTGTACAGAAATGAGTGACAAAGGCAGCCCTAAGAAAGCATCCAAATCATGGCGTGGCAAGCATAAAAAAGAAACCGCCATCTTGTGTTTTCCTGGCAGAAATCCACCATGGACGCCAGAATGTCTCAGCCCATCGATGGCCTGTCTCCGGCGAAGGTGCGAAAAATCAATGCTCATCCCATGATTCCCTGACAGTACAGGTTAGGGAGTGAGCATGACTCAACAGGCTGGGATGGGGGGACTCACCTCTTCTCATGTAGGTGCATGCAGCGCACTGTGGACGTGTGTCCATACAGCGTGTGGATACACTCGCCAGTCTCGCCATTCCACACCTTCAGTGTTCGGTCCGTTGAGCCGCTGATGATAATGTTGTCCTTCATCTGGGACGACCAGACTCCCCCCGTGTGACCCACCAGCGTCCTCAGGCACTGCAAGGTTAGACAGAAACGATTTTAAAAACACGAGCCTCAAATGCCACAGGCAGGGGAAATCTCCGTTTGACCTTTAAGTGTGGCAACCGCTGACGACCACGTAATTCGCAGCGGACTACCTTATTAAACAGAAGCTTATCCTGTGCTTGAGCTCGTCCATGTCACACAACACAAACATGCCAAATGTCATCGATAAGCTCCTGTATATCTTAGCAGCCTGTGTACGACACGGATGCACCCATCCATTCTCCATTCTCATTCGCTTTACACGAAAAAAGACCCCATGGTCACGAGTGACTGATCCCACTGATGCTCGATGACAGAAATGCTCTCTTGCCACATGAGCCTCGATAAGCATTGATACTGGAATAAACATCCACCAATCTGATTTCACCCAGGACTGCAAACGAGGTATTGATCAGAGAATACGGTAAACGTCAGCACAGAATACACCCCCCCCCCGACTGTAGCCGCTTGACTTAATTTGTTTACAGGATACCGGACCCCCCCCCCCCCAGCCCCAGAGCATCGTCCTCACTCCAGTGGGTCAGAAATCACTGCTGTTTTCCACTGTGATCCATTCAGGAGGAGGATCTGAATGAATTGTCGCACCCCTATCAGATGAAGGGCAGGTTTAATATGCTACTTGCTGGAGCTGTTCTGTTCTGATAAACAGGGATGACTCCATTGACTCTGCCCATTTCTGCAAGCAGCGGGTTGACCTTCTAGAACCTTCTCTGCCGAGTTAAGCCCCCCCCCCCAGCCAAACCCCATCACAGCCAATGACTTAGGCGGGGGTGCCAAAATGCTAACGCTTTTCCAGGTGGGATTCATCCAATGGTCCGAAACCACAAGCCGTCACAAGTGTTGAAATCACAACTTTGGTGGTAGACAAAACCGAACAGGGATGTAAACTCTGGAGGATGGCCATGACGCCTAAGCCAGAACTGGGCCCATTCCTTATTTTCCATATTACAAACATGGTGTACGGCTGAATTTATATTCAGTATTCGGTTTTGCAGGGCACAGCATCATCGGTCTGCTGCATGAATGTGTGGGGAGGCTGTAGGTGTAAGAGAGAGGGACAAAGATGGACCACCATGAAAATAAAAAAAAGAGGGGAAAAAAAAATACACATGAAAGCACAGAGTTTAGCTGTCCGTGTATTTGCCTCAACAATAGAGAGAGAGGAGGTTCTGAATGCCGTCAGCCAGGTAGGATTACCTCTCTATCTAGGGTCTGTTTAGTGTTTAAGATCAGGAACGGGCACTAATTTGGCTGTTTTCCCTTTTTACCATTCTCTTAATGTTTTATTTCTCCTACTAAGCACGAGTATGGGCCGCCCGCACGGACAGCCTGCCTTTCAGCAGGCACCAGATTTAAAGGCTGAACGGACGGCATCCTAATAAAAAGGGATGGATCTGGAGGCTGGGCCGCATCAGCGGTGAAGTCGAGGGCCAAGCCAGGCCGTTACTCTCACTGCCCACATCAGGACGCCCGGCAGGCAGCCTGTCGCCACGCCGACGCCTAACTTGGCCTCCTTCACCTCGGCTTTCATTCAGAGTCTTTTCAGTTAGAGCTACACCAGGCTCTTCCCCGCACATACAGGACCCCGCACCCCCTTCACAGTGTTATTCTGCGGCCTTAATTACAGTCCCACAGGAAAACCCGTCGCTGCTCTCCACCAATCATCAAAGGGAGGATAGAGGTGAATATGGGTTGTAGCGAATCCCATAGAAAGTCACACTGATGTGAGTTATACAGGGTTCGACCGGCATCCTGGGGTGGGGTTGTGCTCAATTTATGGCCCCAGGACAAAACGACTCCAACCAGCCCCCCAGGATGCACAACCCCTCTCCTGGTCTGGGAGAACTTTGAATGTACTACCATGAAGGTGCCTTAAACTACAATGGACAACAAATTACTGTGGCCTCCCTGGTCCTCAGTAAATTTAATAACTTCAGATAGAGAGCAGTGACTTTTCACTGCAGAAGGTCCTCTCATGGCAGTATGCAGAGGGAGGGGGGGCTGTGTC
This sequence comes from Mormyrus hasselquistii, assembly GCA_026779605.1. Taxonomy (NCBI): domain Eukaryota; kingdom Metazoa; phylum Chordata; class Actinopteri; order Osteoglossiformes; family Mormyridae; genus Mormyrus; species Mormyrus hasselquistii. Next base: position 2,129,483 of record JAODKE010000092.1, read on the forward strand.
AGAACCGACAGCGTCGAACGTGGCTCGGTCAATGTTCCACGCAACACGAGCCTCATAAACCTCAGCATTCCACTCGCCACTGGCAAGATGTGGCAGGCGGTTTCCATGGTGATGGTCAACACAGAAGCAACAAACTCAATGAACTAGTTGTGTGACTGCTCCCACCTGCCATTCCGGTCATATTTCGCACGCTGGTACCAGTGGCCGGTATCACCCGGAATTCAGCACGGATTGCCAAAGAAATAGCACGATTACCCTAAAATGGGAACTATCAATGGGAAGGAGAAAATCAAGCCTTTAAACTGTAGCCCTTAAACTGTAGAGTTTTAAGCTGCACTTTGCGTTTGTACTTTTCCCGCAGGAATACAGATGATGGCGAGTAAAGGTTTGTAAATATGGCCGGGAGTGAGTGGCGTCGTATGGCAAGGTATTTTAAGATCAGAGGGATCCTGAAGGCTGCCCCCCCCCGATGCAGCCAGTTTGGGTGGGGGGGGGGGGAATCAGTAGCCATGGAATGAAGCCGGGAGCAAGGAGCATGGGGCTATGGGTTTGGCGGCTCGCAAAAAACCACCAAAAGGCAAAGACATGCGACAGTGCAGCTGATGCAACCTCATCGCAACTGCCGAACTGGAAAAATGGAGTCAGGACTCTTACGGAAGGGGGGGGGGGTCGTCAATGGGAGTCACTCACAGACGGGAATAAAGAACCGGATCATGCCATATCATCCTTTATAGTGGCACTCAAGTGCAACGTTTAGGGTTACCACCCCCCCACCAATCAATATCCCCGATTCCCAGCAGTAGAAGTCCAATCCATTAAGAAGTCCTGTGGCAAGCGACGCGGAGCACACGGCATGCTATCGCCGGGGGCGACCCACGGAGGCCCAGCAATGGAAAATAGCAGCGGCGCTGGCCGGTTTACAGGAGGACGGCCTGCCGCGCCACGGACAGGAGTCCCGCAGACACTGACAGATGGAGGAGCTGCCGGTTTGCCACTCGACCTCCACGGAAGGACGGAACCGCTGCGGAGTGACTCACGCAGGAAAAAGCGGCCTGAAGGCTCACCTGAGCATGTCTGGCAGGGATTCGGGTCACGGCGGGGCGTGGTACTGCCCCCGCCAGGCTCGGGACAGGGGCGCATGGCTGTTACTGCTGCATTCTGAGGGAAGACGCAGGGGACACAGGAAGTGCTGCGCGTGTGTGTGAGGGGTTTGATACGGAGGCTGGTTACGGGCCGGCGATTCGCTGGACACGGCCTCGGCACCTGCGCTCAGGCGTGACCGTAGGCCGCTGAGACGCCCTACTCTCAAACCGACCCTCACTGCGCAATGTGGGCCGGAACATACACGTTTTTTTTTTAAGTGTTTTAAGCTGAGTGCGCCTTCCACAAATTTGACCCACCCCCTCCGATTTGCGCTCGTTTCACAATGATGCCCCAGCACCCCCTGACCAAACATGCCCTCCTGCCAAGGTCTGCATGCTTCTCTTGCTGGTGTGGCCCCCCGCCTCAGCACGGTTCCTCCCCGGCCAGGAGATGAAGGCCACCCCCATCCTGCCAATATAAGAGCGTGGGCAACACACTGCCAAGTCCAGGTACTCAAGAACCACCAAATTACTTTGGACGAATCAGCAGTGAATCGATCTGATTGAGATGTCGGGCTCTGCCTGATTAAAGTGACTGAGCCTTAGTCTGCTTCAGGAATTCAAGCACTCAAACAAAATTAAGCATATATTTAATTACTAAATTAAAAAAAAAAAAAAAAAAAAAACAATTTATTTTCAACATAAACTAGACATGCCACTGATGTAACCTTGTAACTTACACTACTGGGTCAACAGTACATGGACACTAGTTTGTCCAGCATCTCGTTCTGAACGAAGGTAATTAATTTGAAGTTGGTGGGCCCCTTGTTGCTGTAATAGCTTGTACTCTTCTGGGACGGCTCTCCATTAGATGTGGGATCATTGCTGATAGGATTTGCTGCTCTCCAGGTTGGAGATTAGTGATCAGGTCCCTTTCTGAGAATTTGTGTGACCGACCATTTCCCAACTGAACAACTTGCTCCCAGATGTTGTGACCTTCATGATCACTTTACTTACAAGCTTTACCGCCGGGCAGAAATGTAGCGAACTGACTTATTGAAAGGATATGATGGTGCCAACCGGAAAGTCACTGACTACTTCTGTATGACCTAATTAATTATGCATCTGACAGAAATAGGTGTGGCTTCATTCAGATCAATTCAGCCATTCCTCTATGTCCCCATACTTCTGGCCATACAGTGCATACGGCGGTGTGTCTGCGCTTTGCGCACATGCCTACCAGCGAGTCGCTGCCATTTGAAAAGCACAAATAACCTGGGTAAATTTAGCTGAGTTTTTGACTTTCTTATTGTCCCTGGGGTCATCGCCATGGCAACCATGGGCTTCCTGCTCGCCGCTGCAAAGCCTCCGCCTCCTCCCTGACTTCTGGGACAAAGGCTGTGCGCACTGTTTAACGATGAGTCACCATTCTCCAGCATGCACCCTCAAAGCCCAGGGTACCAGAGCAACTGTGATGTAGGCAGCATTCATGGGCAATTACTCCTCCCCTTGTGGTGAACCCCACGGCAAGAGGCCGCACCCGGTACTCGCCCGTCTTCCCGGCTCGGTTCTGACGTGATTACATGGGCAGAGGGACCCATATTCACCCCTGTCAAAACGGGGGAGGTATGGCACTCTGAAGAGGGGCCCATTTCATTAGCGCTCCCAGGAAAACAGAGTCCAGGAATAGGAGGCGTGTGACAGGCTGATTTATGGCCAATCGGCAGGCTCGGCTGTTCTCTCTGGCCGGCTCCGGGAAAGCCACACGAGCCTGGCACATGTCGGGAACAAACGGACCGGCACTGCAGACGCCCTCCTGCCCCAGACTCTGGCGCCAATGCGGGCGAGAGGGCCTTAGCATGTTAAGCATCTGCGGGACTTAACGGCGCCCGCCCGGCCCGAAAATCGATACAGGGCACAAACAGATCCGGCAACCATGACAAGCTGGGTCTAATGAAGAGTTCAGAGTAACGGCCTAAGTGCCTTGGTTTAAGGAACGAGACGAGGATAACCAGCCAATCACGCATGCGAGGCCTGAGAAGGGAAAACCATCACATCCAGAAACGGGCCGTCAGTTTATTATCAGATCAATGAGAGAGATGCATGATGGGATTAGAGCCATGGTACCTCCCTCCAACATGTTATGATAGCTGAGATACTCACGCCGGTAACAGAAAATGGAGGGGCACTCACCTTCCCTGTGACTGCCGACCACACCTTCAGCGTGTTGTCGTCTGAGCCGCTAACGATGCGGTTGCCACAGAACTGAAGGCAGGTGATCACATGGTCGTCGTGACCTTTCAGCACCTGGGGGGGGGATGGTGAGGAGAAGGTCAAGAGGTGGCCTGAGTCAGAAGAAAACGAGACCGGCACGGACATCAGGACCGGGGCTTTCGAAACAGAGAAGCGCAGGTGCAGCGGGCGCCTTTAAATTACACCCACATGGAGACCTGCCTGCCCGCCTGGCTCATAGCAGGTCACGAAAGTGCTGACGTGGTAAATGACAAAGCGCTTCTGAGCACTGCGGAGAGCGGGAGCGAGAGACAGAGAAAGGGGGGGGGGGGGAGAGCGAGCAGGGCCGCGCAGGACGACTTGGTGACATCAGCGCCAGTCAGAGAAGCCGCAGGCGGCGGCTGCGTGCGGAGGGGACCGTGGTGACGTGCGTCTGCTGGGCGGTGCAACTCACGCGTGTGAAGGGGGGGGGGACTCTGAGCTCGGAAACGAGCCAAATCAACAGAGACCGACTTAGAGGCAGAGCAGGGAACTCTGACAATCACGGCGATGGGGGGTGGTGTGTGTGTGTTTGGGGGGGGGTACCTTGGGGGATTTCAGATCTCCTCTCCGCCAGTTGGTGTCTATCCTGTGTTGCCTGATGTAGGCGCTCTTCCAGGGGCTGTGCGTGAAGCCTGGTTTGATCACCTTCCTCCTCTTGATGTGCAGGGGCTCGTCAATACCTGTTGGGGGGGGAGGGGGGTGGTGAAGGGGTTCACATTACGCCCCAACCAGAGCACACGCCGGTCTGTAACAGGGAGCATAGGGGTAGCGTGGGGGCAGTGGGGGGTTTTTTGGGCAGATGCCCAACTTGGGTACAAGATTTGGAGGATCATTAGAGGGTGGCACGCAGCCCAAGAGCAGCGTGTCCAAACCCACAGAAACATCGTGTGGGGCGTGACATATGGCGACAAACGGGTCTGGCGTATGCAAATGAAAGGGGTGGGGCACTACACTGTGGGCGTGGCTAACCTTCCTCCCGGCACTTTTCCCTCCACAGCAGGTTGTCTTCGGCCAGGATGCGCCAGTAGTGGCAGGTCTGAGCGGCCTGCAGCAGGTCCTTGGGCTCCAAGAAGGAGAGCACGTAGAGGGCCAGCTGGGAGGGGGAGGAACACACGCAGAAGGACTATAAGGACTCTCAGAAAAGCAGGGGGAAGATGAAGGAAGACAAATGGCACCACGCTTCACTGCACCCGCCCAGCCGCCCCCACCTGTGAGATTAGGACCAGCAGATAAGATACAAGGCCCAATAACCCAGCCAGATAAGCCACACCCCATGCGAGGGGGTGCATGCGAGGGCAGGGCCACATGCCCCAGCTGATTGGCTCCCAGAGTGCAACCTCACCTGTCACTCACCGATTCAAAACATATCACTTGCTAATAATGCTGGTCCCTCGCGATAAAATTATAGCCCCGCCCCATTTGAAAGGTCCACAGGTCGGGTATCCCCGGCCCTCAACACACTATCTGGTTGGTGTTTAGCCACAGCGGGCTGCGTCTCACCTCTTTGGGCAGCAGGGAGATGAAGTCGCGCTGGAACTGCGGCTCGATCACCTGCATCATGTGCTTGACCTGCGTGGGCTCGCAGCTGTCGATGAGCTCGTCCAGCGCCAGCATCTTCTCCGTGCCACTCCAGCTCTGTGGAGCCACACACAGTCAATCTTTCCGGCCCCCGGGGGCCACACACAGTCAGGCTTTCCAATGTGGCTACCAGACCAGAAAGACCCTCATCACTGATAGTGTGTGTGGGGGGGGATGCAATTCAGTTAATTATACAACCGGGTCCCACTTGGCAGCCCTTTTTCACAAACAACATGGTGCTACCACCTCCCTGGCCCAAAGAAACCGCCACCCCACCTCCCCACGGGACATTTGAAATGGCATCGCCCCCCCCCCCCCCAGCCTGCAGAGCTCAGCACTGAGCAGAGGCCGTGATGAAGACAGAAAGGTCACGTCTCATAGGGGCACAGTAGCAAAATATAGGACGTAGCGGAAAGTTCAGTGCTGGCCTGGGTGCGGCGGGCACAGCGGTGTGCACATGCAGAGCCCAGAAATAGAGCCAGAGTGACAGCGGGGCGGCTAAGGGACCAAAAAGATCGGGGGCCGCCTCCGGATTAACTGACCAATAACATCTGTGTACAGAGATGACTGTGGCTACAGAGGGTGGGAACGCTGATGGAGCCAGACACAGAGTAGAGACACTGCACTCCAGAACGTGGTGAAGGAGGCCGGCACTTAGCCCCCAGGCCATCGGCATAGACTGTGGCCCCCCACCACTACTGCAAGGCAGACGGAGGTGGGGTGGCGGTTCGCAGACCTGAAAGGTGCGGAGCCAGTCCTGCAGCCCTGAGGGCGGGGGAATGGAGGTGATGCGGCGGCGCTGCTGCCCCTGGCCATTGGCGGCTCGCAGGTCCTTGAAGGTGGTGGGGGTGGCCGGGTAGATGCC
>JAODKE010000092.1:2162199-2172251 GCA_026779605.1 Mormyrus hasselquistii
ATACAAGACAACGTTTAGCAGCTCAAATGTCCAGCCTGGCTCCCAGCCCAGAGCGCCATAGTGGGGGGTAATTTTGGGAAGGGGGTGCTTTAGATAACTCAATAACTCAGCTTTTTGGCAGTAATGGAACAGGAGAAAACTGCTTATTTTTACACCATGGAGACTTTCATTAAACAGGGCCAAGGTATCCAAAACCTGCTGGAGCTAATGGGAACGGCACCCCGGCTGATGCTAGATGCTACTATTCGCCGAGAGCAGGCAGAGGCAGCCTGGCCCGGCCTCGCCCTCGTTCCCTAAAAGGCAAGGCACGGGCTGCTGAGGAAGGGTAACGGACAGAGCTGCGACAGACTCAGAGGGCGTGCGAGAGTGTTTTCCAGCAAACAGTCACCATTTTCATGCTGACAAAGGAACAGAAGCCCTTGGTATCTGATTAGAGCGATCAGTCAACAGTCAGTGAAGAGCCTTTGACCTCTGAACTATGACTTTCACTCTATCCAACCCCAAATACCCAGATGGCCCTTGACTGACACATGAATCCAAAAGGCAGTGTGCCAAACCGACGATGTGTAAACCTGGCATTTTTCTAAAATAGCTATTGACAGGACATGGAAAATTCCATTTTCTTCAAATAATCAGGATTTATGCCATTTAAACTCCACTGATCCAGTTCAGCAGAGGCCGGCTAGAGTCCTTATTTCCATTAGAGCACAGGAATAATGCTCCAGATCGCTCCTAATCTCACCAGCAACCCATCGGTCTTCCCGGAGCTACGGCCGACCCAAATGAAAAGGGAGGGGAAAGTCAATTTAACGGAGGAGAGCAGAACCAGCTGAGAAGCCGACGGCTCTGCTGGGCCCCAGGATCGGAATGGACCAGAATAGCCTGCCCCGGATGCCTCGCCGGCGTTATTTGGAGCCCAAGGGCAACGGGACCCGAGCAGAGCAAAGCGGAGGGGGGATACAGCCAAGTTCAGTTGCCTGGGTACTTGGGTCACATGGGGGTTGAGGAGGCTGCCGTTAGGGCCCAGCCGCCAGGAGGGCTGGCGCACCATGCGGCATGCATCTGCAAACCAAAAGGTAGGAAGCAGGAGCCAGAAAGTTATAGAACTACATCATCTTAGAACCAACTCAGTCCAGTTCTACATGTGGGGTTGCTGAGCATAAGCATCTCAGCCTGCCTGAACCCTCACAAACTCCTGGTTCAGCCTGACGGAGGGGCTCTCTTTTCCTCTCTCAGGCCATAAGCAAAATCCCAGATCTGAATGGGGGGGGGGGGGCAAACAGTACTTCTATAGAGCAGGTGAAGGGGCGCCACTGGGAATTCTGAATAAACTGCAACAGGAACTTGTGAAAGCAACACACTGATAAAGTATTATGCACCCTTATCAGAATCCCCCCTGTGTCTATATGGATAACCGTAGCTTTTTTGAACCGCCCCTCCATGATTGCTCAACATGGAACAGGTCATCCTTGCGTCATGTTCTTGTGCTCCAGCTCTAGTTAATCACCAGTGGGGCCCCCAAGCCCCACGGAAGCCAGTCAGACACAAGACCCAAGGCCCAATGCAACTCCTTGAGACCTGCTACGAGACAGAGAACCCAGGTTCCTAATATGGAGATGGGGATTGGGGGGGATTCTGGAACTTTCCGCAACGTGACAAATGAGGACCCAAGAGCAGGCGTCTCAAGGGAGCGTTTCTCCTTAAAGTAAATAGGGGCTGTGCAGAGCCACAAAGGGTCAGAAACGCCACAGAGCTGGGAATGCAGGCCACTCTACACCTCATAGAATCCAGGGGTTTATGGCGTATTGAATTTCTCAAACCCCTTCAGAAATTCAACGCCTACTGCCCCCCGTTTTACTGCCGAATCTCCCACGCTTCGAAGTGAAGGGCTGTGGTCTCGACCGGTCTGCTTCGGATGTTTTCTGATACCGCAAGAGGGGTAGAGACCTCATCTATATGGAAACCACAACAGGCCTTTAACACACGACTGGATAAAACTGGGGATTTGCGGGAGTCTGGATCTGTGAAGCATTTGTTTTGCTCAAATGCCATGGGGAGGCAGTGGGGCTTTCATATCGCAGTTTCCTACTGCCCAGAAACCCATTACAGTTACAGAGGCTACCACACTCACAGCCTACACCGAGACTGATTAGCTTAATGGATGGGAAGCCCGCATCTAAGGCCTGGATACAGACCTCGCGTGACCTTATGGCCGGGGGTCACCAGCAGTTTTCGTACACGCAGGAGCTGCTATTCCCGGAGAATAAAAGTGGCAGGGGACTGAAGGTGAAGGTTATGGGGGGATTTACGAATCGAAACGCGGTCTATTTGCGTGACTCTCGGGCCGCCCCGGCAGCGGCAAGTCAACAGCCAGGTGACATGGGGCATTCGCATTAAAAATAGGGCGGTCCCTTTTATCCAAACCTCCTGGAAATGGAGGACGAGGTGTAAGGTGAGAAGTTGTTTTTGAAATGCGATCGAAGGAGACTCATGACTGAGAGCTGCAAAATCGACCCCCTCCCTGAAGCTACAGGGGCTGCAGACGTGGGCCAGAACTTGCCGGCAATGTCCTCTAAAGTGCTACCCCAATGCCTCCCTGCCACCACCTTCCCGATGGGCTCACTCCATGGCTTCATATGCCCAACACACTGTGCTACTAATGCACGGCATTACAACTAAAAACAAGAGAGCCTTGCGCGGCAGATGCACTTTCAACACATCAACACCAGAAGGCTTTTAAGGGTGTGAAGATGGATTCCGAGTTGCTGTGACCCCTACCTCCCCCCCTCCATCCCACAGGCCACAGAATGACAGGAAAGTTCAGCAGACAACCTTTCAGGCGGACAGAGACTCAACCCTGGTCTAAATGTTGGTCTGGATTAATTTACCCAATGGAATAGCCTGGAGGGAGGAAGGGGAACACAACCGGACCTCTCTAATGACTCTCCATGCACCCAACACTTTCTGATAACCATCTCCACAGCAGCTGGACCTCCATTCGAGCCTGAGAAATGGTAAGTGCTCTTTCCCAACACCATTTAATTGGAAATGCGATCTCCATCCTGACTATTTATATCAGGGCCCTCAACATGCCATTGAGATAAGTTTTCAACTGATCAAAAAGTTTGAGGAATTTTCAGGACTCTGACAGATTCTCTCTGTAGTTATCAGATGCAGGCCACGTAATGCGAAGCGATTTGAATGAAGCTTTAAACAGGAGAATCATGAGTGAAAAATTTGCCCGGGTGACAGAACCCCATATAAAATCACTTGGGGGTCTGGGCTGAAAGATACCCAGAAGCCATACTGGAGAAAGCTTCAAGAACCAATCATTGCCCAGAGAAAGACACCTAACCACATGTAGGGATAGCTGCTCAGTTATACATAAAGGCTGACTGGCAGCAACAGGGGGCTAGATTTCCAGTTTCCAGTTTTTATACCAGGCTTTTCTGCTCTACGCCGAGATTGACCCAAACGATGCCTGATATCAGCAATTCCGTGCTCCCGGAGTCAGCCTCCCTCAAGGAGCTTCATATGGGGTGCACTGACAGGAGAGTTGAGATGAAAGTGAAAAACAATATGAAATACCCAGTGTCACGGCATCTTGCTGCACAGTTTGGTCCACAGACAGAAACTATCAAGCCTAACGAGCCATCCAGTTACAATTAGGTCAGTAGTAACAGCTTTTAATGACTTGACACTAACTTTCAGACCACAGAATCATCACATTCCATGACTGATTGGTGGTTGGGGTGGGGTCACCTCCACACATGATCCCCGAGGTTAATACTGCTTCTCTCTCCAATGTCACCCAATGCATTCTTTTCCAGGGTGTGGCGGGACAGTTGGAGAGGAACTCCACCTGCTCCGAGCCGCGGCCCCGCTGAACAGCCGGCCTTTGGCCACAAGGTCCTGCCTGCACCTTCCACTGCCCGGCCGTCGATACATGTTGGCCGTCTCGACTACGCCACCGATCAGAGAAACCACCATGACTTCAGTGGTCGTCAGTCGAGCCAGTTATGTTCGATCACTCACTGGCAATCTTCAGCAAGCCATCAAGCAACCTCAGATACAGTCTCCAATTAGCCCTTCTGAGTTGGCTTGCTGTTACCAGGCAAAAGACGTTTGCATTGGAACTGGTGATATGGGCATCTGCGGAGGGACCAGCAGACTTCCAGAGAACAAGGCCTCGGACACAGTTCAAATTAAGGCCCAAATGCCGGTATGGAAAAATAAAACAATGCAAAGACAGATAAGGAAAAAACATAGCTAAGGATAAATGGGGAACCTATTCCGAAAAATCCAACCTGAAAAATTATGCCATTTGAACATCAGTGTTTGCCAATAACAACCGATGACAGAATTACCAGTTAAAGGGAGCTGCAACACCAGGACCATCCTGGGCAGTGTCAGGCATTTCTAGAAGGCTAATTTTATATCGTGGCGATGATTGACAGCTAGCAAACATAATTTGTGACACACAGCAAAGCTGCGCCACGTCACACTGCTGGGGGGGGGACAACTATAAAAGGGAAGAGAGCATCCTAACAAAATTTAGGCAGCCTTTTGCGATGGAAGGTCACGACCATGCAGCTCCCACCGGCTACCACGCAAACTTTTGGGGCGGGGTAAGCAATGAGCAGCAGGTCTCATGAAAGGAGAATGAAAATCGACCGACTGCTGACACGTTCGGCCATGACGGGGCAGGCAGATTCACCGTTTTTCATGTTTTCAAATGTTATATTTAAGATCGGATGCAGGGTGGCCACCTGCCTTTTGTCGGCAGTATAACATTTACTTGGCACAGCACAGACAGCACTCGTTTGCAAGGCATTGTCCTAAAAAAAGCCTGAATCGTCAAGCAGCCCCACAGCCCAGTAAGGCTCGCTCTTATTGGCCAGGAGCTGCATCGGAATCAGTATTGATACGTCACAGACCACGTTGCTCCGCGGGAGACTATAAATAGGTACGCCATGAAGAGTCTTTTTAAGGTCAAACGGCAGGTCCCGAGGGCGGCTGGGTGGGGCTCGGAAAGTGGCGTCCGGGTCGGTGAGCTCATCGGTGCGGAGCGGTGGTTACCCGGAGTGTCGGACAAGGACCTCGGACTCAAACCCCTGGAGGTACCGCTCCTCGCAGCTAGTGCAGCGGATGTGTGTCAAAATCCACCAGGAGCTCAGAGTTATTCAGGAAAAGGCTGCAGGGTAACAGCTGGCCCCGCGTACCTAGGGACGGGTCCTGCCCGAACACGTAAAGCACTCGGCCAGGAAACCCGACAACGCGGGCAATGACCCTTATATAGCACAGCACAGGCAGCACAGCCACACGAATTTATAGCCAAGCATTTTACAGATCATTAAAAATCATGGCCTATAGTTGCTAAAATTTTACAAGTTACGCTTGCAATAAGGTAATTTGCAGGAGTCGCATGAGTTAATTTATAACACCAGCGCAGATCAACTGCAAAAGCAGCTCGGATAAAGTAGCTTGTCCTTCCTTCAGGATGCAAAGCTCACGCAATTCATGCAGTCCCCCATTCAGAAACCCCAGCCGTAATTCATCTTCACCTTGATTCACAGAGTAAGCAAAACAAATATAAATCACACAACAGGCTTATATTAAGACACCAATAAATGCGAGACAACGTGACAAGCATAAATCCAGAAGACAGGCAAGGAGAGAGTCTCCACCTCTCTGTCCACGGCACTATCTTAAGTAGTCAAGAACAGATACCCAGATACCCCCGTGGGGAGGGCATGAAAACAGGGAAGAGGTTTTATTCTGGATTCGCAAAACAAAAGGGGCGAAGTGGACCTGTGCGTCATCGCGGCCAGTGAGGAGGACGAGAGAGCTGCCTTCTGTCAACGCCTGACGATAAAGAAGCAGAGCTGATGGACCTCGACAGGGAGCCGTCGCCTCGAAACTGTGAGGCGGCACCGAACCCGACGGCGAACCGGTGCAGGACTCACCCTGCGGCGGCAGAAGGGCAGCCCCTGCGCGATGATGTTGATGCTGAAGATCTTGAGCACTTTGTGCTGGGCTAGGGGCTCCTTGCTCTCCTCCTTGGCATCTTCCAGCTCCGGACCGGGGTCCGCCGGGGCCTTGAGGGCGCTCTTTTTCCGGGGGCCGGCCGTGGTGAAGCCGGGGATGGGGCAATGCCGTAGCATCGCCGCTCTGAGCTAGTGGGGCATACCCCAGAAGGGGACTCCTATTAGAGGGCAAGAGCCCTTGAGGCAAGCTGCTGTCGCGAGTCTGGGGGGCCTAACGTTGCTCTCCAGCAGGATCCTTAAACGTCACTGTGAACCGCCGGAGCACTCTGAGTCCAGGCTGCAGCTGGTGCACGTCCCTTTAAAGCAGAGCCGACAAGCCGCGTCACGTGTCGAAGCCGGCTCCTCGTAGGAGCAGCTGGCACCGAGGGCTGCACTCACCCCTCCCCGCATGGAATGTCACCCAGTCTAGGCTGGAATGTGCCGCGTGGTGCCAAAGGTGACACCGATAGCGCCCCCTTCTGGCACCCCTCCTCCCCAACACCCCCAGGGGCCCTTAAGCGGTGCCCTGCAAACTTAAACGCGACGAGCCGAGGCCACGGAAACGCTTTGCGGAGTTTCTGCATTATGGGAGTCACCTTGGTTTCGCGCTTTCAGAGCCGGGAGATGTATTTAGGGTTACTGCACACAGCCATCCATCAGAGACAGGTGTCAGAATGTATGACCTGGCTGCATCTGCGAGGGGGGAGCATCTTTAATCGAGTTTAGATGGCCAATCCCCTCTCTCTCCCCCCCTTCCTTTTGGGACAGTACCTTGCCTGTGTCCTAAACGCTGATCAAGGCTGCTCTTAATATAGACAACCTATGGTGACAAGAAATAAGGTCCCCATGTTGGCAGGTATGTGTCATCGCTCTCAGAGGGTGACAGAAAATATATAGCACATTCCTGTCATGCTTGGTATAGCAGACATAGCATGTGAGACCTGGAAATCCACAGAAATCTTCTACAGCTGCAGAACCTTCACTTAAAGATAAAAATATAAGGCAGCTGGGTGAGGAGGAGGCTCTGAGTTGAATAGTCACCACATTGACGACCTGGACTAGACACCCCCCACCCTTACGGGCCCTCGTCCTGGCCGACAGCGACCTGGAGCAGAGCATCTCCACTTGCTAGAGCAAGCATCAGCCCAGACTGACAACCCAACACCAACTTCCTCTAACACGCAAAGGTCTGTGACCCCCAGCTAAGAGCCCTAGTTTGCATCTGAAATCACACACTTACACAGTGTCAGTATGTACTGATTTTCGATAGAGGCGTACTACCTGATGGTTAATGTAGTATGTACTGTACGTTTGCATGAGAACGGCATGCATGCACTCGGACACACTGAGGCCACTATCTTGCATTCAACCTGACCTGAATGAGCGCCAACTACACAGCGTTACCCCAGCAAAAGTTAAAAACTATTAACAAAAAAAAAAAAAACACATATGGGGCAGCTGAGTGGCTCAGTGGGCTAAGTCTCTATGCCTGTGATCAGATGATTTGAAAAGTTGCATGTCCCTAGGCCCTTGAGCAAGGCCTTTATCCACCAGCTTCAGGGGCACCGCATGCTGGCTGACCCTGCGGTGTGACCCCCAAGCTATGGAGAGCAAGACGGAGTCGGTGAAGAGAAGCATTCCAATGTACCTATACTTGTGTGAATGGAAAATAAAGCATACTTCTTGTTTGTCTCTTACTTATATGCATGAAGACAGCATTTCCCCCACCATCTTGACCAAAATTTCAGAGCAAGTAAATTTCTGGTTGCTGCTCCAGTGGCCTTGTGGGATAGCAAAACATCCAGCGGTTTCCACACTTCAGAATCTCCATTCTTCACCTACTGTCTCATCCATACTAAGGATTCAGACATACTGCTCACCTCTCATACTTCAAACAAGTATGCATTTCCAGACACAGCCCTGGTCACGTGTGACAGAAGCAGATCACTCAGGCGGCATCAGGATGTGTAAGACGACCAAACAGCTCCATGGCCACAGAGGGGAGGGGGAATGACAGTCAGGTGACCAGGTCGACAGCAGTTTATCAGAGCTGGAGACCGAACCAGTTTATTTAAGAGGATGAATCAAGCTGAATTACCGAGGCGTGACGTCTCTCTGAGGCACGGTGAGAAAATGCGTCGAGCACCATCCACTCCATCCACGTCCCCCACAGCTGAAAGAGGTCCAACTGAAGATGCGTACTGGGCAGGCTGGCCCAGCAGAACCGAGCCAGGACAAGCTAACATCTGATTACAATCTGAAAGTCTTACAAAGACGCCTCATGGTAGCTCCTATGAGATGTGCCACGGTAAACTGGCTTTGCACGCTGAGCTCCGGTGCATTTTTAAAACTAATCTCAGACCATGAAACTATGTGCCAGGCGCGCATTTCTGAGGCCAGCCTGCGAACACGAGCAGGCTGAGGTAATCAGCAGGAATGGCAGCAATGCTGGTGGCTCGAACCTTGGCTCCTGCAGGACGCTACGCAAAGCCTCATGTTTGAAGGAATCCCTTGTCTGGCATACCACAGCGTCTTTTTTCTCCTCTTGCTTCCCCAGACGGCCCACAGATTGGACTGGGCTTGGTGACTCGGGGGCCACTTGCGAATGTTCGACCACCGGCGGTCGACGGTGAACGAGGAGGGGAGAGATGGAAGGTGGCACGCTTGACTGAGAATGAAGGAAAACTCAAATCCAGATGGGTGCCTGTAGTATGCGGAGCATGGCAGGCTCCTTGCTATCCCAAAGGACACTCGTCCTGCTGGAGTTCTGGCAGAGACAGTGGTCCAGCATCTGGGCTCCGCACATGGCCAACCTCAAAACGAGCCAAGAGCCTCTTCCAAACGATTACGGCAGAAGCTAAAACTCCACATGGAGACTGTGTTTATAGTTACTGCATGCAGAAATGGGTTAATTAGATGAGAGGAGTCAAAGTCAGGTTCGCAGCGATCATCTTCTGCCCGGTTAGATCTCACCCTGACTTGCCACAAACCTCAGGCACCCCATACTGTGACGATATGCAGCCAGCCACATAAGCCAAAAGGTGGTCTGGATGACAGTGAGAACCACAAATGTTCCAAGAGGCTGCACAAACAGCGTCTTCCTAATGATCCTGGAACTCAGATAGTGTCAGCAGAAGATCCACTGACTGCGCCTCTTTGGGTACTCTGATGTTTGCTCGCAAGGAGGCAGAGCTTCTTGTTTCAGGAACCGAAACAAACCCACCTAATCCCGACCTCAGGATTAGGGGCCCCGGAGAATACAAGGCGGGGGCTTAACTTCCTACCAAACACCGATGGCCTAACTTGTATGCAGGACTAAGCTCTCATCCCAGGAGTTTGAACTGCAATTTAACAAGAACTCCTCATCGAGTAGATGAGAGCTGCATTGTGAAACTCTGCGGGGGCAGCAAAAAACATCGCCCGGGAAACATCAACAAAAGCCCCCACCACCCTCAAATCACACCTGACCACCCCTGGCTGCTGTGGCACTACTGCACCGGTGGGGTGGGAGGGGACAGACACGTATGACAAGACATGATGGATCACGAGGGGATTGGGCAGCTCAAGTCGCACAGGCAGCCTATGAGTGCGTTTAGACACTCCGCAGCATGACTGCTGTATGACCATCCACACCCCATTACCCGAGGGTGGGGGTCGTGCTCAAACTGCTCATGAAAATCGAGCACGCTGCTATGTCGACAACGTGCGCCCGAGTGCGCCGGCTGTCATGCGTGTCAGTGGCTTTGAGTTCACAGGCATAAACATACGGACAAGCCGAAACCCTAATTATTCATATATAAAACCATCAAGCAGCTATTCAACTTTGAGAAAGACCCGTGTTTCCCTGTTAATTAAATCACATACTGATGCAAAAACACCCCAGGGAATCGAGACAGAGCTGGGAAATGAAACTCAGAGGGATCACACTCAGAGATATTTATCAAACGTCTCCAGGACATCCCCAAACTTTCTTTGTGTACACAGCCGCTCCTCTCCGACCTTCTGCTCCGGAGAAAGCCTACCACC
>JAODKE010000092.1:2173602-2216495 GCA_026779605.1 Mormyrus hasselquistii
GAAGTGATAGCACATCAATAATAATAATAATAATAATAATAATAATAATAATAATAATAATAATAATGATGTCGTGGGTCAGCAAGCTGATATGACAAATGGATGGACGGATGGATATTAATATTAAATATACATTAAAATAAACAAAATACATATAAAAATAATGAATATGCGTAATAAGAAAATAGTTATCGTGATTACGAGACGTTTGGGATAATATTAAAAGATTCTCTCTTTTTTTTCATTTTTGTGCATTTCAGCAATAGCAAATGGGCCATTCTGATCAACAGCAGCAAGATTCTTGGGAGGGGAGCTGGTGCTAGGCGCAGTTAACCGGGTTCGAGGATTAGAGATGAAATCCTGGGTGCGTTTTTTTAACTTTCTAACGTATAGAGTGGAAAATTAGTTACGTTCCCAATCACTGTTTTTCGGCCGCACCTTAAAAGAAGCTGAATTCTCCAGTAAATGTGGGGCTGCAGTGGTGTGTAGGAGGGCAGGGGGGAGCTGGACAGGCGCAGTGACAGTGCCGCCGTGGCCAGTGCAGCGAGATGATGGAGACAAAGGCCGCTCAGATAAGTCCGGAGGAAGGGGGGGCAGGCAAGGTCAGCGCACATCCTGGAACAGCCCGGCACTAGACAGCGTGGGGAGGAAGACGGGGCCGGGGCTGGGAGTTCGGGGGCCGCGGGGGGGTGTTGAGGCTTGAGGCAGGATGGAGAGGGTGGGAGAGGAGGAGAGGGGGACGTGTGTTTCCCTACGTGCGCGAACGACTGAAGCGCCACGGGGGACATGGAGGCTGAGTACCGATCTGGGAGCAATGTCACAGTTATCCCTGCGAGATTCCCGCTAAATGTTTCATCACGGATCCGGTTAAGTGCTGATCCCGCCCAAGGTGCGTGGATTTGCCGGTCTGTCTGTCTAACCCGGCATGCCCCCTCCGCACGGAACACTCGAGTTTACGAGAGGGTGGGTGACGGCTGACAGACAAGATGTTTTAATGAGGAAGTTCGGCACCATCAGTCATAACGGTGATACAGTCGTCGTCGCGCGGGGTTAAATTTCAAATTTGTAGGTTTTATTTTGTTTGGGAGGTGAGTGCATTTTGTATTTAATTTAATAAACTAGAAGAGTGTCTCAGATAAGTGGTAAATTAGACTGTTTGGACAGATGCCAAAGCTGGCGGATAACTGCCTTCACTGAAATCGGAACCCAGCTCACGCGAGATAGCGGACAGATATAAGGTTTTAGAAAACACCTTTCCAAGGCCAGGCAGGCACAAGATGTAATGAATGAGGCCTGTGGAAACAGTAACCAAAGGCACCGAGTGATTATTTGACTTGCTACGCCGTTCTTCTTCATACCAGCTTGTGTAAACAGGGTCAGCTGGCCACAACTCCCTGGGGAGACTCTGGGAGATCAGGGGGCGGGGCAGGAAATTGCAGGGACATGTCAGGGGATTTGGCAGGGGTCAGAGGTCATGGGTCACCGCATGAGGGCAGCAGTGGCATGCATGATGATGGGGAAGATGTGGCCCATGGCCCCAGACGGTGGGGCCAATCACGTCACAGGATTTGTTTGAATCCCATGTGGAGAAGAGGGAGTGTTTCAGCTAATGCTCTGGCAGACGGGCGGCGACGTCACGGCTGGCAGACCCGCCACGCATGGTGGGGGGGTAGGTCGAGGGGAAACGGTGATGCGCCTGGTCGCCATCCCGCGGATTTTCCATACTCAAAGGAGCATTCCTATTTTCAGGCCGACTGGGAAAAAAGACACGCTAAACTGCGTTTTTATTCGTGCGGACAAAACGGGGTCTCCGGAGTCACACGCTTCCCTGTTGCACTAGGGGTGCTGGATACGGATCTGACTTTTGTACTGACTGCCTTCCTTGGAGACATCAGATGTGTGTGACTTCAGGCATAAGCGACGCACTGACACACTTAAAGGGACGGCGCTTCATCTTAAAGGGATGGGGTCTGTGCTGTGTACGTGAAAAATAAATAGAGGGCAAAAGACAACAGGAAACCATGAAAATAGAACAATAACAAACCGCCGTATGCACTCCATGCTGCCATGGCTGTTCTACTGCCTTCTCCATATTTTTGTGGTCAAAGAGACACACAGCTTTAAATTTAATTGGTTAAAAGTCGATATTGTTTTTAAAGCCAGAAACAACCGATGTCTACTGTAGGGCAAGTGATTCCTGAAGGCCATTCTGGGGTTCTACTCCAGATTTCCCCAGTCTGGGCATGACAGATCTTAGTATCAGACCCAGAGGAGCTGGGAATCTACAAAGCGAATATGAGTAGGAAATCTCCTCATTAACTCTGTATATTCTTAATAATTATTCAAGGCAACTGTGATCATCTCTGCACAGCGAGTTTTAGTAACATGGTATGTTAAGCTGATGTGCCCAAGGCAACACGAAGACGCAACCAGGAATAACATCTGGCTGCGAAACACGAATTCCCGATCGGGAAAATCAGCCAGCGCAGGCAGAGATCTGCTTCAGGATCTCTCTGCTTCTGTGGAGTGCAGTTCATGCATTTAACATGGGCGGAGCTTTAGGCTTAACAGCACAGGGGTGCACAAAGGGAGCCGTTAGGAGCATCGTAATTTACTTATCGGAGTCCTCGGAAGACGACAGGAATAGTGGTTCGCTCCACTGGGAAGCGTGCCAGCCCCATAACCGTGACGGCTGTAGTGGGGGAGGGGGGGGGGGGGGGGGAGGGGTGGGGGGGCGTGGGGGGTTTGGGGGAGAAGGGTCGGGGGGGGGGGCACGGGGGGTTGGGGGTGGGGGTGTCCTTGGCCGGGGGGGGGGGGGTGGAAGGGGCGGGGGGGGGGGGGGGGGGGGGGCTGTGTTTGTGTGCGTTTCCCGCGTAAACGCGGATAACGCTGCGTCACGGGGACCACAGTTTGCCAGCAGTAAACTGCATCATCAGGAGGAAGGACCTGGAGGAAGAGGACTGCCAATCAGGCCACATCGGTACCCAAAACCCTCACTGACACCCCCCCCGCTGCCACAAAATCCCAGCCCTCCCACACATCACCAACAGGGATGACAGCCAGCAGACAAGGCTGGAGGAAAACTGCCACTTTAATTACCAGGCATGGGAGACTGGGCTCTATGGGCGGAATCGCAGCTGCTGCGGCATTACGGCACTGCCAAAGCCGTGCATCTGGCCCCATCTAGTGGCCACTGACTGCCACCAACGAAGTGGTTCCAGCAAACAGACACTCTTCAGATAGAAAGGTGATCTGAGGATCACTCCTGCTGAACTAGTCTCCAGAAAAACAACAGGAAAAGCTGAATGCTACCTTTATAAACCCGCGCACAATCCTGCGAGCAGCCCCGGATCTTAAGTCAGGCTTCCGGGGAACTCTCCTGGGCAATAATAATTAACCAGGGACCCAACATCACAGTAAGCAGCAGAAACCTGCCCTGCCCCCACCAGAGGCAAGGGAGCAGACTCAAATCCACACCCCAGAGCCCAACTGAATGCCTCCTTGCCACCATCTGCAACGCATCCTGTTGGAGCGGGTTCTTGCGAAGTGCACGAGTGCCAGCGGGATTTGTAGGTTCTGCCCTGGCTTGGTTTGGCGGAAAATGAGGAGGCATCGGCTGGGGAGTGGCCCCAGTCTCCATGGCAACAAGCCATTCGCTTTCATCCCCAAGAAATGACCTCGGACCGAAATCGATTCAGCTCTGAGGAGATAAATAATTCAGCCGATCTCACGGCATCGATACAAAACCGGAACGGCAGGACTTTAGGGCGGCGCGGAGCGGGATTACGACCCGACCCAAATGTTTCCCAGATGGCTTTCTGCTATTCCTGGTCCCGCCGTGGCGCAGACTGCAGCCAGATCTCTTAAGGACATGCCATGTTCCGATCCAGCCCAGTATAAGGCGGCACCGGTTCCAGCTTCTACAATGATAATGAAATGCGGTGGGTTGTGAAGAGTAGGATTAAAGTCTATGCCCCCTCTTTACTCAGCCATGACAACTATGTGCCCCTGCACCCTGACTGATGCCTTCTGGCATTCCACAGATGACCTACTGACACCCCCATACTACAGCTGTCCCTCCCGCTTTTCACCTGGCTAACCCCCCCACCCACTCCAAATCCCCATGGGGCCACAATCCTGCCATACTGAGGCAGGGAGGGACTACACACCTTGACAGCCGGTATGTACAGAATGAGACCCAGAAGTGGAAAGAGTGATAATGACCGAAAGGGGAGGAACCAACTGACTGACAGCGAATCAGATTAGCCGTCTCGTGCTTGACCTATTGCGTGTCAAAGGGTGCCAGTGTGGGCGGGTCCCACAATGCACCTACAGAGCTGGAAGAACAATGAGATCCTTTTCCAGACCCTTCCAAAACATGCAGGACAAAACATACTTAGCTATAATTTTCACTACCCAGCTAACCAGTGTCTTCATGAGGCTGCCATGACCAGTCCGTCCCATTACAGACTTCAGTACCTTCTAAATGGTAGGTGGACATGAAGGGACCACTGTGTGTTAAATGGACATAATGCGTATGGTGTCTCGACCACATTGAAGCAATTATAGGACACAGCAGGGCAGCTGATGGTCCGGGCCAGGTGAATTACGACAGCAGGTCATTTAGGCCTGGGGGGGGGGTTCATTTAATTAATTCCACAACATGACATTTTTAAGGGTTATCTGAGGCGCTGAGGAAGAGGCAGTCGGCGTCTCCCGCCCCTCTACGGCCTCATAAAAAGGTAAGCACTGCTCTCTCCATTATCGCTGTTCAGAGATTGTCAGGGACGTTTACGATGCCATAACGCGACTCGCTCTCGGCGAGAGCGGCGGTACGCACAGCGGCGCCAGAGATGGGAGGGGAGCAGCCGAGCGATTAGGGGGACGGCGGCAGGGACTGATTGGTGGGTCGGACTCTACTGATGGATACACACTCACCCCCCAACCCCCCTCCCCCCCTCGTTTTCCATCCAGCCGGGTAATGACCCGCCAGACCGTGACAGCAAGACCCAACTAATCGCCGCGGTGGTCCACACGAGCCGCAGACGCGCCCTTGCATCGCCTTGCACTCACAGCTCCCCCACGATCATTACTGTGCGTGACTGCAGCACAGCGGGACACCTCCTATACCTAATTAACAGCTAACGAGGTAACGGTAAAGGGGGGGGGGGGGGGTCTGTATCTGCCACCAGCTGACCTCCCAGAGAATCCCGCAGGGGGTTAAGCCCCGGCACTGTCATTCCTGCATTGTGTGTGTCAGCGGCCCATTGGGCAACATGGCTCTCGGGGGGGGGAGCTGGGAGGCTGGGTGGTAGAGAGGGCACAGTACAGAAAGTCATGGTGCCCCCCCACCCCCACTTCCAAATCCAATCACGTGTATTCAAAACAGATGAGCACGTTTCCTAGTGTCTGGTAGATTTCTAAAAGCGAGGGCCCTGATTGGCCGTCCAAACAGTAAAGGCCAATCAGCTGATTCCATCCACCCCCCTCCCGTGGGACATTCTTTGGGGAGGGGCTAGTGGTACCCATTGAGCCCATTGATGACTGAAGGACAATGCAAGCGCAGAGCAGGAAACACACACACTGCCCTGATATTTTTAACCCCTCCCAAGGTCAGAAACGTTGCAGACCAGTAAACGAGCGACCTGAGGACGGCGACATGGGGCAGCGCGGATTCTCTCCTGGGGCCTAAGAGGAACTCAGTCATTCTTATTCTTAACACTGGAGTATTATCATTAATACTTATTAGTAATACTCCAGTGTTAATACAATACGGCTGAAGAGGGTCACCCACAATGGGCAAGAGAAAGATAACACAAGAGGCTCTTTCTGAACATGATTTGGAGGGAGCAGTCTAAATCAGGACACTGCACACTGCTGGCACCCCCTGCGCACAGCAGTGCCATTTGTTCCACGGCCACAACCCAAATTGCCCCCTACATTCCTCACCAGTCTCTGAAAGGCCCCCACTCACACTCCCCCCCCCCCGCACCATGCCACGGCATCCTGGTCTACGCATGCCACTGATGCCAGCTGGGCCCTGACAGGGGAACGGGAACCACCGAAAGCTGACAGAGCTCTGACCCAACAGGTGACATCTAGCCTTCAGAATGGCCATTCTGAATCTAAATGCCACAGTAAGCCCCACCTTTACCTACATATTTTGTTTAGATGAATATCCAAACACGCTCAGTCACGTCTAACCTATCGCCACTAACGTTAAATGTACATGGGTGGATGAACAAGTCACAGTCACATCATATAAAAAGGCCTGATGTAAATAAACCACAATTATAAAACACAGCTACAAACATATTAGCTCCCCATAAAGGCCGAAACCTTTTAATCACTATGATCTGATACCATCAAATCACACACCCCTACTTGAGCCAGTTATTGTTGCTTTTCTACCGATATACGGGAACTGAACTGGACCCGAGCTGTACTGCAAAGAGTTCCCTTCAGTTTCCCCACTACAGATGGGTCGGCTCAGAAAAGGTGTTGTGGAGTTTGGAGAGTGACGGTGACTTAATTATCTTTCTATTATTTCTAATAGATTCTATTCCCCTGTCCTCTAGTGTCTTTTCAAGTAGGATGTTGGAAATTTTCATGTTCCAAATGATCAGGAATGCATGAATACATCACAACGCATCATACAATTGATAATGAATATGCCCTTTTCCCTTAACGCACCCTGTACACAACGATGCAGACCACTGGTATTTCCATGTATTTCAACCAATCAGACCAACCAGCTCAGTTTGGTCAGGCTTTAGGCCCTGGTAGTAAACGAGAGGGGTCGATTCCTGGTGGCAGTGAGAAGTGCCATAACAGAGGCCAACTATCCGGTGTCTGAACTGCAGGTGCAACACTCACAAAAAGTAGCACATCATTTAATGCGTCAGGAGGAAGGGCCTGTAGACAAAAACATGTGCCAAGCATGGACAAACCGCATCAGCAAAGGTGAACTGTGGTCACTGACAGGGACAGACACTTAATAGCACAAAAACACGGGCTAAAAATGACCATAGAACTGAGCCAGGCTCTACAAAAACTGATAACACTGGAATTTATCACCGTGACGACGCCTTAATTCCAGGGTCATGGAGAAAGTGGGGGGAGAGGTGAAAGGTCAATGCTGCCCGGCACACAAGCCAGTAGGAGGCGCAAATGACAGCTGCTGCTCTCTGATCTGGCAAGAGGCCTTTTTTTATGCCAAACCCCAGAGAGCGATTTTGGCATTCCATACTGGGCGCTGACCTCTCACCCCAAGACACGCAGCGGCACCCGGCACTTTCTCAACGTCTGCGCCGCGAGCGTACGGGGTCAGCCAGGTCGCGCGGACCAGTCAGGTGACCATGCACATCCAAACTGCCTGATAATGGTTCCATATGGCACTGGAAAGCGAAAACATTGTGCTCTGAGTTTATGAAGGCAGCTAGCCTTTGAACCTGGACAATCTTAGTATTAAGTATACTTAGTAGTATCCTCTCTCTGGAGCCCCCTAGTAGTGGCCATGCGGCTTACACACACCCAAGAACATGCATCACGCTCCTCAGAGGCCTCCTAGTGGCCACTCTCTAACACCTCCTGTCACATGAACCGACAGCAAACTCATCTGGACGAGTGACCAACAAATCTAGTTCTATAGCGTGATCGAATTTGACCCAATCCCAGCAGACTGGTCTGTGACAATGCATTGGACATTCTGCAGGCCTCGGTCTACGGTCACATCCCAATGAACGAGAACTCACTCTAATCCCATCTTCCATGCCAGGTGGTGTCCAAGCCAAGCCCTTGTGTCAGACACAGACATGATCAGAATGCCACTAACTAGACTAACTTATTAACACAGGTAAACCAGATCACACTTCTTGTTGTTTACCACATCAGTTAATAGAAAAGAATAAAGACTGGCTTTGACCTCAAATGTAAAGACAAGTCCTTGAATCATGTCAGAAGTGAAAATGAACTCCAAGGCTAAGCTGCTAACCTGCTTCCCTAATCCGTCCACTGCCTGACGGATGACTGGCCTCCACGCTGAGCAGCGTACCTCGGCACCCACGTAACGTCACGCCACGTGTTTGGAACAGAAGCATCAAACACACAACGGGGATGCAAAAGCAGCAGCACTGATGTGAAATATGCCCCGAGGGCGAGAATCTTAATGCCCTAAGAGTGACTAAACGCAGTGCAGGAGTAAAAGGCATAAAGCATCCACTCACCTCCTTCTGAAAGCGAGTGGTCTGGCCAAGTCGATGTTTGGGAGATACATCCATGTTGTCATTAGGGCCCGAGACGCTGTTCCTGAGTGAGGGGGAGTGGGCGCCTTCCTCAGCCGCCTCTTCCTCCTCCTCCTCTTCCTCCTCCTCCTCCCGGCTGCTCTCCTCCGAGCGCTCGAACTCGTCGCTGTCCTGATCCATCTCCTCCTCGTCCTCATCCCGGCCGCCCTGACTGTCCTCGCAGTCCTCATCGTCGCGCCGACCGCTGCTGTTGTTGTTCTCCTCCTCGTCCTCTTCCTCATCCTCCTCCTCGTCCTCTTGCCGCTGCTGCCTCCGTTCCGAGCCCCAAGGCCAGGGGGGACCACCCTTACCGCTGCCGTTGACCTCGTTCTGGGCGTCCTCGGAGCCCGGCTCCCCAGGGGCCCACAGTCCCGACTCCCCAACCACACCCCTGGTGGGGGGCTGCCGCCGCTGCTCCTCCCCTTCCTCCTCTTCCTCCTCCTCCTCCTCCTCCAACACCCGGTGCTCCATGTGCTCCTCCTCCTCGCCCTCCTCGCCCGCCTCGTGGGGCACCCGGGCCGAGGAGGCGTTACCTCTCGCCGAGCCCCCGGGCTGCCTCCTCCTGCTGCCCCCCGACAGCAGATCCTGGTTCATGTCCAAAAGCCAGCTTGCTACCTCCTGCACCTTGGCTAGGCTGTCTGAGGAGGGGAAGGTCTTGGCGCTCTGGGGAGACACACAGACAAACAAGGGGGGGCGCTCATGAGCATACATCAGGAACTCGCATCCACCAAAAAGGCACAGGTAATAAAACATCAGTCTGCGCTCCATCTCTCCAAAACAGACCTATAAAAACTGGCATTAGCATCTATGAGAGTCGGGTTGATTTACACTGTCTGAAAGGCACCCATTACACAGAAGCCTCCTGCAAACCTGAGGGCTCCTGACAGAGTGTTTAAAAACCTTATTTACCTTCATCACTTACAGCTATTTATTTAACCGACACCTGGGGTCGGAGTGCAAGGTCAAGCAGCATCCCGCCCCCTTGGAGGAGTTACCTTTAGGGGGCTTTCTTCAAGGGCCTAGCAGTGATATACTCACACTGCCGGCCATGGGATTCAAACCCACAACCTACCAGACATCAGCTACACACTTTGTCGACATGCTTATTAGAATATTTCATCATGAATT
Organism: Mormyrus hasselquistii; assembly: GCA_026779605.1. Lineage (NCBI taxonomy): Eukaryota > Metazoa > Chordata > Actinopteri > Osteoglossiformes > Mormyridae > Mormyrus > Mormyrus hasselquistii. Next base: position 2,183,013 of record JAODKE010000092.1, read on the forward strand.
CATATAACGTGAAAACAGGTACATTGTTTAAAAGGTCCATTGATATTCGGAACGGTGTCGGCATTGATCCGTACCTAATAAGACGGATCGGGTGTCGGCCATATGAGACCGGTCCGTGCCCGATACTTCAGCAGTCTCTATTTTAGAAGTTTCTTACGGCATTCACGCCAAACGCCAACACTGGTGCTCCGTGGGTGTGAGCGTGGCGACTACCGCCTGCTGTGACGTTATACACATACCCTACGCAGTACGAGGAGCATAGCGACATCAGATAAGAGGCTGACGACAGCAAATGCGCAACAAGGCTAATAAGCTAACAAGCATGTCTGCGATCTGGAAGTATTTTTACGCTTTTAACAACAACTAGTAGCACAGCAATTTCCAATCTTTGTAAAAAAGTTTTGAGAGGGGGTTGTGGCGTCTAGTGGAAAATCCAAGTAAACAATGGCAATGGAATTTAGTGAAACAACGCGAGTAATATATTTAAAAAAAAAAAAAAACAAAAACAAACAATGGATGATTTAGGAGTCGCTAGCTTGGGCTGTTCTGCGTACTCACTGCAGCTTAATAGACGAGGGCCTGCTAGTGTAAGTGACGCTGTTGCCAGTGGGAGAAAAACTGCGGGGCGTTTTTAGCATTCAAATTGCAAATGCCATTATATTTGTACTTACTAGTTTAAAGAAAGAGCTGTGGTATCGAATAAGTACTCATATCGGCTGATTCCCCTTTTCAGGTACTGGGATCATATTGGTACTGAAGAAGTGGAAAACAAACCTCTAAAACAAAGTGCCCGTTTTACATATTTTATATCAGCTTTGCTGTGCTTTTTCCAAAGGGATTTTCCAGGTTTATCCACAGTAATTCCTACATCTCCTTTCTATAGTTAACAGTATAATCACCTGTAGGTTTTCACAACGCAGCACCAACATTAAATAAATAAATAGATAAGTGCATGTAATTTGAGCTAAAAAGCAGCAGAGGGCAACCTAACATCAAGAATATAAATGTCACTGAAGACAAGCACAGGATGTAGTGTAAATGTCTTCAATATCAGCGCATAAAAAGTCTCTTCTCCACTACCATAGTTATGTGGTAAAGTTGTGGGCAGTTAGAAAACGTGAGAAAAATCAGAATCTTATTTTCAGCATTTCAGATAAAACCTACAACACTATTCTTAGCCTACACATATAAATTGGTTAACACTGCGCTACTGGTGGCAGCCAGTTCTGTCTTTCTACACCACTGTTAGTCTACACTGCAAGCTAAGTACCAAGACCTACTGATGTTGGGCAGATCCCAAAGCCTACTGCCCCCTATGGGTGGGGACCTCCTCATAAGCACCGCCCTGACAGGTGGGATTTTAAGCTGCCAACATGCACAACGCAAGAAGAGCAGGAGCCAGGAAAGACCTGGGAAAACCCCAGAGTGACGGCTTCGTGTCCCATCCTCAGTCACACACCTGCCTCGGGCATTACTAATCAAACTCAACCTCTGTGCATTCACAGCGGGCCGGAAGGACCCCTCCTGCAGGACACACTGCGATTTGCGATTGGATGATCAAGGAGTCATGCAGCTCTTTCATCACCATGAGCGTGAAGCGACACGGTAGCGGGGAGGCGTGCAGTCTGACTCAGTCGCTATAAACCGATGATCTAACAGCAGCATCTTGAGGGAATTACGTGCTGACATTCACTGGCCTCAGGGGATTGGGCTCAAATACCGACCCCTGCTGTGTGTGGAATCTGGCCTCTCCTGGGCCTGTAAGGACATGATGGTGACTCTTGGAGCACAGGTACAATGGAATGCTCGTTTTCCACATATCCCATCTTATTCCCTGTCAAAAAAAAAGCAGTGAGCCTAGAGTGAAGGTGGGATGAGCGCCGCGTTAAACCATCTATCCGCCTACCCATTTTCCCACACATGGGATTCGAACCGACAGATGATCACGGGCACAGAGGTGTGACCTGCTGGGCCGCACAGCTCCCCCCCCACCCCGACATTCTCCACATTGCTTAAATGAGCAGAGAGGCAGCCGATCCCCCAGCGTTGCCGCCCCCAATGGCTGAGGGCCACAGTGCACGGCACAGTGCTTCATCATGCTAATAAGTTCACTAATTGGGCTAATTCAGCTTCCCCTCCCGGAGCTCTGTGGCTGAGAGCTAAATGAAAGTGAGCTGTCCGACCAGACGCCCCCACACCAGCATCCCGGGGGGGGGGGGCAGGGGCCTAACAAGTCACAACCTGCCCCCCCCCCCTCCTGCCCGCCCGGCAGTTTCAGAGCCTGAGGACGCATCAGTGAGCGAACGTCTGGTGATTCACGCTGAACACCAGAGGCCGCTTCCTCCACGGCTCATCAATAGCAACATCCAGTGAAAGAAGCTCCCGCCCCCTCCCCCAGCGGTTATAGGGTGCACATTCACCACCGGTCAGCTGACGCGCCTGCTGAAAAGGATTCAGGCAAGCGAGGTTATTACTCTGTGTGAAAAGCCTACACCGTCTGCGAGCCACTCAAAATGTGAAAAAAAGAAGAGCACACCCACCAGCCTCCAGGATACGCAACCTGCCCTTCAGCGACAAGGCGCTCGGAGGAGAAGGTAAACGGATCCATCAGGGAACAGGAATCGATGCAGAGAGGCTGGGGGGAACAAGCGGTGCGACGCGATTGGCCGATTCTCGCACGAAGGCCCAAGAGCATGCACCACGATTGGATGAATTATTCAATAAGATATGGGGAGGGGAGGGTTAGACCACCCGCCAGCTTCTCCGGTCCATAGCAACGGCTTTTACTAACTTGCCGACAACAACCGAAGCATCAGCATCGTCCAGCCTTCAGAACCTCAGAGCCGCCAAGCTGGGCCACAGGAAGCCAGACTCAAGGTCAAACGGATGTCAATGCAAAATTCACTCCGCTGCTGTAACTCAGTTGCTCGTCTGAGGTGCACTGGCGATATACCAGCTCTGCATTTCAGGTACAAAATACCATGATTTCAATTACAACACCCCCCCCCCCAGCCTGCCATTGTGGGTTTATTGATTAGCTAGGCCCAGACAGGGAGGCTTCAGACAATAATTCTGGCGGTGAGTCATGGATCTGTTGTTCATTGTCGCTAACAGACATCCACAGCCACGATGTGCCTGATGATGGATCGTGCGGAACAACAATGATTTTTTTTTTTTATGAGTTTTGTTTTTGGCCTGACTTCGGTGCATCGTCAGCGCTCTGCTGTTAGCATACTCTCGTTTGGTGCTAAAACGGGCACGTGGGTCATATTCACTGGGTGAACACTGAAGGCAGTGCGGTGTGGGGGAGGGGTGCGCTCACTGGTTTTTAGAGCACTGCGCTTGCTTTAATGGGATGAAAAACATCCACTGCGTTTTTACTCCCCATTAAAAAGCTACTCGAGGTCCTGCTGTTTCCCGACAATTCCCGCTAGTAACCCTAACCTGCCGCTAGAGGCAATCCCACCCCTGTCCACCGGGGGCAGCGAAGCAGCCGATCAGCAGGGCATCACAGGCGCGGCAGGTGGAAGGTTCCTCCACGGCCAAACCAAAACCTGCAAAGGTGACCGTGGAGCTGAGCTATGAAGGATGTAGGAATCTCATGCCCGGCCCCCCCCAACCCCCCCGTGGCAGGACGGGGTGCAGACGGGCCACTGGGTGGGGGAAACATCAGAGCTTCCTAGCACCAGAGCTGTTTAATTATGCATGACTATCAAATGGCTGCTTTCAGAGCCGGCTAGTCCAGCAACAAACCCTCACCTGAGCCAAAGCCCTCTGTGCAGACACAGGTGGGTGGGAGAGCTGACAGCATCGCCTCTAAATCCTAAATGGACCATGAGCGCCCCACACAGAGGCATGGGGGGGAGGATCAAATGCTCTCCCCCCTCCCTCCATACCATTTCCATCTTTTGCCACATTGAAGAGACAGAAAGCCAACTACCCCCCCCAAAACTCCTGGACAGGATAATAAAATGCTTAAAATTATGCACCTATTCTTAGCCCAGAGGGATAAATTAGCCAAAGTGCTGCCACACGCACCGGCAGTTAGTCCTGCTGCCCGACACACACATAAATGTCACAGTCAGTCAGCTCTCAGTGCCAAGTCCTCGACGGGCAACGCCATCCTTGGCGGCAGGAGAACCCGTGTTGGAGGGGGGCCAGCTTGTTTGGGCCCTGGAGTGAGGGGGCACATGTCCAAGCAGGTGATTTCCAGCGGAGAAGTGGAGATAATGGACGATGATCAAACCACAGACGGGTGGACCTACGCCTTCCCCCATTGAGGCTGGCGCACGAGGTTTGGCAAAAAAAAAAAAACCCTTCCATTCGGACACACATGAACTGATACACCCTGACCCAATGCTGTGAACTGAACCAAATACATTAACCGGACTGGAGAACATCACATTAAATGGAGATGAATTCACACAACGGCCAGGCGACAAAAATGAGCCAGTCAAAGTGGATACTGCCAAAACGCAGGTGGAGATAGTCAAAGCCGGCCCGGGAAATCCAGCGAAGACGGAAAGTTCACTTTCTTCCTGTATACAGGCCCTGACCCCCCCACAATCATGTTTCCCATGGAGATGGGCCACTTCACTGTCGATGAGGGAAAAAAAAAAAAAAAACAGGATGCCAGTGTGACAGGTGTGAACGAGGACTTCCTGTGTAAACGACCCCTGCCCAACTGCTGTCCCATTCACGAGAAGAATAAACTGCAGATCACTACAAACACCTGTACCGGGCTTCCTAAAACCCGGCAGCTGAGAGGTGTGGCCCCCCAGGGAAGGAAATAAATGCTAACAAGACTCCCCACTATAAAACAAGACCTCACCACCCCTGCATGATAACACAGAAGGTCAGGATTTAATTAGCTGGATTAAACTGCTCTCTGATTGGCCTAAGGAGACAGGCATTGGCGCTAGGCGAATGGGGACGCAAGGGAGATCAGGAAGGCAGATGACCGGATCGGGAGGAAGGGGGATGGTGCTCCGTTAGCAACAAAGCTAACTGCATCTTGGGGTGATTGATGGACTGAATTTTCATCAACAGGGAAACTTGCTCCCAGCTTCTGAAGGAAACAACCTCAAAATGAGTACCGCTCTCACTGGACCATCTTATAGATCTCAGTGATCACCCGCTCCGTCACAAGAGCGGTCAAGAAGTCAGAAAATAAATTATTAAAAACATGTAGCCGTGATTACTTCAAATGCCACTGCTAGTGTCGGCAAATCTGCAGAACTAATGCAAAGGCATGAGAATACAGAGTCGTCTCAGGTCGTCCTCCAGATGAGAGGCAGCTCCTCTTAAATTCCCGCTGAACTCCCACAAATCGAGGCAGACAGTGTTTCCAGATAATCGGGGGAGTTGGTAAGCATGCGCAGATGGCGCACAGCACTTCTTGGTGATGCAAAGCAAGGGCCAGAGAGACGTATAGCTTTACGCCGCACAAAGTCATTGCATCTGCAAGGAAAGACGACACGGCCTGCAGACGGGGGCCCTAGGGGCGGGGGGTTGGTCTGCTGTTTCCATAGGAAGCAAAAGTACATCCTGCACAGCTGACTGCGTTGTGTCCTGCACGCGCTCACCAGGAACTGGTGCACTGTGTCCTGCACAGGGCTACAACTAATGATTATTTTGGTAGTCGACTAGTTCAAATTTTTTTGTCGATTAGTCACGATTATTTCATGCCTGACTATTTTGATGCTTGCGACCTGTAGTTACACATCCTGGTCTGGGCTCCAGTGCATGTCCTACCTCATCTGCTCACGTCTGTCCCCCTGTGAATGTTCCCCTAATGTGTCTGCATTAAGACGATTCAAACTTAAAATAATCAAATTTAAATAACCAGAGAAACATATGAATTTGAAAATAATCAGGTGTTTTTATATTGGTGTGACCATCGCAATAAAACAGAAATACACATTAAACAATACAAACTAAAGTGCACATTGGTGACACCGGTGTGTCTTAAAGCCCAAAAGTTTAAATAAAGCTTCGATTCAAATGAAATAAAGCAATGTGTAAAAGATTCAGTTCATATATCGGTCTTTGACAGTTGACGTCACACTCGCTATAGCTGCAGTGCACTATGGGTCGAATCGCCATTTGGGTCATATACAACGCAAGTGCCAACATTTGCGTGAGGCATTATCGTTAGTAAGATGGGACACTCATGCTGTGTGAAAGGCTGTCATACTAAGTCACATGGTAGAAATGGCAGAAAGGTGGACCACAACATGAGATTTCCCACTTGGAAAAGAGGATATGGACAGCAGGTAGAGGAGGTAACGAAGAGGCGTCGGGTGGCCTGGGTCGCGGCGGTGAGACGCAAGGAGATCACTTTCGACACAAACTCCCTTACTGCGTGTTTGTTCTTGACATTTTCATAAAGGCAACTAAGATGTTTTTTGTTTGAGTAACATTAATGAATATGCATTTTTTTTGTCTTCTAAAGTTGATATTTTCATATTGGTTAACCTATGCTAGCAAGCTAGCCTCACTACTGAGGATAGCAGAAATGGATTAATCTGTCCCCGTTTAAAAAGCATTCACTCTGTAACGCTAGTTTAAGACAGAAGTAAACAGCGAAACTGTAATGGCACGTTTATCAGTGCATGTACGTGTATATTTGCACGCATGGATTATAAGCTACAATGGATAAGGTTGTCACTGTGTGCTGTGCCCCAACAAACCAATGCCCAGCTATAGTTTAAGTTTAGAAACATTTGTAAGTACGGTTTCTAACGTGTCACATGGTGTCTGGAAGGATCTGTATAAACTCATTGTATACAGAGCCTGTATTCTGCATGCCACATATTTTATTTTAAATATAGTTATGTCCAGTGGCATTTTTGTGGTGTTCTTGACTCTTTTCCTTTCTTAAACACCTAAATTACTAGTGTTTTGGTAGTGAAAATTGCTTATTACTGATTACATAAAACATCACATTTCTTTTTTTTCCAAAAAAAGGTAAATACTGAATATGAAATATTAAGTTCAACCAAATGTGTTTACATCCACGATACACTCAAAATGTCAAATGGGGGCGTCAGACAGCGCAGTGCAGGTTCTGTTTCTGACGGGTCAACAATACAAAATCCGCATTGACGATTTTTTGTAATCATTGCAGCCCTAGTCCTGCACGTGCTCACCAGGAGCTGGTTGCACTGCGTCCTGCACACGCTGACTAGAAACTGGCTGCACTGTGTCCTGCACGCGCTCACCAGGAGCTGGCTGCACTTCCAGACTTACACGCCACCTGTTCTGTTCACACAAGAAAGTTTTCCCCCTACTCTATTTGCTGTAGTATGATTTTCTGTTGCCTTAGAGGAACGTGCAGAAGCACAACATGCAGCCGGTAAAGGGCAGGCCATAGGTCTGCTTCAGGAACCTCGAAAGCAGTATGATCAAGATTAAAGGGCACCAGCCGGGGAGAGAGAGAGAGGGAGAGAGAGAGACCGCTCTTTCACCGTCTGGCCTGCAGCTCTGGGCTCAATGCATCCGGCAGAGAGCAGCAGAACAGAACAGCCCAGCGCTCCCCCCCCCAAGACACACAAACATATATGTACACACACACACACACACACACACACACACACACACACACACAAACGCACGCACACTTGTACGGTTCCCACAATGTCAAAATAACAGCACTACACACCAACACCCACGCACATGCAGGGGTCAGGTGACCCACAGCCCCTCCTAAGGAGTCGCACGGACAGCACTTTCAGAGAATCAGGCCCTGGCACTGTAGACCCGGAATCCTATAAATACGCCGTGAGATACTTCCGGAAGTTCCAGAATCTCCATTTCACCGAAGGCCATATCGATCCAGCCCTCTCGTGGCGGCCGCGTTTCCTGCCGCTTCGGAGCCCGGGGTGGGGGTGGCGGGACAGAAACCCGAAGATATCGACAGCTCGGGGCCGAGCCGGGCCGCCCGCTTTCCTCACCACTTTCACTATTTTCCCTCTTTGTGTTAAAGAAATGGGTTCTGTCTGCACGTTACCAGGAAACGTGGACCAACGCAACGTACAATCACCCTCCCGTGCGAAGAAAAAGCAGCGCTCTGCACGATACAGAAACAGAGCTTAGCGGACAACTGGAATAAATCAGTGAGGGTCCAGGCTGCTGAGGACACCTGGCTGTGAAATAAGCCTTCCCCAGGCACAAAGTTACAGATGCGGGAGACCCTTACAGCTCATTCAAAATTTGGGGCTTCAATGCCCACTCAGGATGCCCGATGACAGACCACTCCTCAACCCATACACCTCCAGGACGATATCCCCCACCCCAAATTGGTAAAAAGCCCCCCCAGTCTTCCCAGCGTTACCTTGGGCGCCCGGGGGCAGGTGGCCGCCACGTGCGGCGGCCCGTCTGAGGTGCGACCTCCGGACAGCAGGTGGCAGCAGCAGGCGGAGAGACCCAGCCTCTTCACCAGGGAGAAGATGCCGCAACCGCACATGAACGCGCTCATCGGCGGGGCCGCTCCGCTTCCTCCCAGCAGCCCGTCGGTAAACCCCCACCCTGCCCCGCACCCCTCAGGGCCGGGGAGGACCTCACATTCCCCTCCACCCAGACTAGCTTTGGAGAACTGGGAGCCCCCCAGCCAGAAAAGCAGTCCCCTCCAGGCTCCACTTCTCAGAGATGGTGCGGGATTTGTGCTGATGCTCCCCCACGCTGCACACTGCTCCCTCATCCGCCGCTCCAGCCATTTACCCCCCAGCGAGCACCTCCTCCCTGAGCCTGCTCACTCTGACGGCCCTTGGACCCCACCCACAGACACACCCCCTACACTCTGAAGCCCCTCCTCCTGTCCTGAGCACAGACTGACAGTCAAGCAAGCGCTGAGCAGAAGCGACTCTCTTCCTCCTCTGCTTCTCCACACGGATCTCTGCAGGCGGCTGACCCTCCGGCTCGCCTCCCACCGTGACTCTCAGTCCCACAAGGTCCTTGGGGAGGGGCGGAGAAGCCCAGGATGGTATGATTGGTGAGACTGACTTGCCAAGAGAACTAGCAGTTCTACTGGAACTAGCAAAGTGGACCTCATCATTGCAGCTATTATGCACAATCTCTGAGGACCTTGAAACCGTCGAGGCTCCGCTCTCCGGGCCGCCAGTGAAAATGGAATCAGAATACCAGGAAATCAGCACCTATGCACCCCCCCGGCAGCCAACCCACATGGCGAACTCAAAACAATAGCGAAAATAGCAGTGCGGTACAGCAGGGGCAGAGGCAGGAGAGAAGATTCCCGGCTGATGGAACGCACATCCCTGGAGGATGATGTCAGGGAAACTGCCTCTTTTTAAGCCTCTTGTTTACCGAAGGGGTCACCTGATCACAGGGACGTAGCTTAGTTACCCTCCCGGCTTTCGGACCCTGGCGGCCATAACAGGGCAGGTAAACGCCCCGTCAATATAACTTAGGTTTGATTGTTTTCAAAGTCCAATTTAGTTCGTTTGGAATCTAGTTTAATCAGTATAGGGTTTAAAAATATGATAGTCTCAGTTTAAGTTTTAGTAATTAGGAATAGACCGAGAAGTTGCAAAGCTATTTCATGCGGCTGACCTTTGGAAAATCCTACATGTATATGCAGTGCACATTATGCACAAATGTCTTCATTAGTAATAATAATGCCGGTCTGATGCAGGGCAGCAACCTCATCATGAAGGGTTTTCTCCAAAGGCGGGGTTTATAGACTGAGCATGCTCAGAGCAGCATGGTTCCAAAGCTTGACGTTCGTGTGAGAGTGAGCACACTGCCCATCAGGTGGCAGCACTGCTACTCAAAGAGCATAGAGTGAAGGCCCCGCCCCCACCACCAGTCCTGTGTAACTGAGAAGAGGCCTCATCACCTGCCTGCTTGGCGGCTCCCAGAGGATCTGACTTGCCGGTGCGGCCTGGAAAATGAGGCACACGCATCTTGCAGGAGGTGGCGCCCCTGATTCCCAGCAGCTGCTGCATGTCCATTACAGACAGTAAAACCTCTGCAGACTAAACCAGCAGACCAGTGGAAGCCATTAAACCAGCACAGGAGGAGGCCGAACGTCGACCAGGGCAGAGCTCCGTGACCTGTGAGCCATCCGCGCCTGGCTGGTACCCAACCTGAACCCTACAGGTGCCCGGCAGTTGCTGTGTAACATCCCCTCACCTGCTCAAAGGAACTCAAGAAAATACCAATTGCAGGCAAACATAGTTTTTATTGTAATTAAATATGGCAGGGAAAGAATGGGGAAAGCAACTAAGATCTGAGCCAGAGATCCGTAGGTGTACAGAACACGGTAATAAGTGTCAACCTGCGGGACAAAGCCGGTGGTCAGGACCCCCCCATCCCACAGCAGCAGGAGAAACAGCAGCTGCATCTGACAGGAAAAGTGATTATATGCAGTTCACTAACGCTTCACTGCAGCCTGAATGTTTCTGAGGACAGCACACACACACACACACACACACACACACACACACACACACACACGTTCACCCCCTTAGCTTGCTATTGGCTGACATAATGTCAATCAATGTATTGGGGGAAGAGGCAAAGGAAGGCTCCATCCCTCTCTATCACACTGCCACTCCTCCCACAGTCCAGAATGTCAAACAGATCACCCAGAACAGCACAATGCTCTATGGAAGCTGGAGGATTAATGGCAACCTTGCCTCCCACACACAAGATCAGCAGCTGTCCCCACAGCTCCCAGCCATACTCCACTGCATACTCCCAGCCATACTCCCAGCCATACTCTAAGTGTGTCAGGAGCTGCACTGATCTCCAGGGCCCAGAAACAAGCCGTGCAAATTCAAGATAAAACAGCTTGGCTGGGGACTGGGGAACGTCAAGTCAGGGAGGGGGAATATGGGGGAGGAGTGCGGTAAAAACCAGCTACAGACGTCAGACTTGTGTTCTGTGTTTCCACTCGCCCTTTTGGGTGGGCTGTCAGCCACGAGGCCATGCGCTGCCTGGTGCCGCCACAGACTCTGCCTTTCTCTGAGCACATTCTGGCCAAACCTTAAGGAGACACTCATTCATGGGTAATAAACGGCATGAAACCTCCTCCAGCTCCACTGGAATGCTCATCACAAAGTGCTCCCATCATGCAGAGATCTTCCATAAACCAGGGGCCCCCGATCGTGGATCCTTCAGGAATGACAGTGTGAGCTCCCACCGGCCCTGGTGAGACTCCAAACCTCGATGCAAAAAGATCAGGGCAGGATTTATACCTCACGTGTTTCCACTGGCAAAGCAAACGCAACTGCGAGACCCAGCAATCTGTCTGCACAGATCCAAAATTATTACAAGCATGTTCGAGGATTATCCGGCACTAAAAAAGAAAAAGGCTGAAATCAGACTGCCAGATGGAGCACGGTAATCCAAACACTGATGCGCGGTCACACTTTAAGTAAGAACCCTGAAAGGTACGCCTAAAAACACCACAAAACCATGTTTAAAGACATACATCTGTACTCCGGATGAATAAACAGTGTAATTAAAGCCTGTGAACGAAAGGGAGTCCCCTCTACTTTGACATATTTCGGAAAAGTGATCTGGAGTAAGACAGTAGCACAGCAAGAGGGGATCACGTGACCGCAAACAGCAGTCAGGCAGATTAGCAGAGTACGGCGTGTCGATAGCATGGATGGCGCTGTGCTTCTCTCCTGGCAACCAATGAAGACCATGTGAGAAGATGGGACCTGAGAACCAGCTCTAGAGACATAACATAAGAAAACATCCCTGGGGGGTTAAACACGGGGGCTTAAGTGCCGACAACGATTGAAGTAGAGGACAAACCAACGAGCAGCAGACAGATACAGCTGACAGCCTTATTCTGCTCTGATCCTCATGCCCACCTGAGGATAGAAGTCAAAGTTCAGAGCTGCTGGCTCTTAGTGATTGGTGGATGGGGATGGGGCATGACTTTGACTGGCTCTATCCTCCTGTGAGGTCAGTGGTAGAGCAGAAGAGCTGACAGATGCCCGGGGAGAGTCCTTGACCTGCCGACAGCAGCCTCACCGCAGACTTCACACCCGGAGGCGGCCACCCTCCCAGGACTATTTTTCACTGGCTGTTCTGTGTCCCCCACCATGCTAATCAGAGATCGCAGCTGGAATGCAAGCAGCTGCGGTAGTCCAACAGACACTTTGAGCGGCTGGCAGGCTGGGGAAGACAGACATGTGGGCGCGGGCATCTTACTGGAGTCCTGAGCATTTCCTGCTTCTTCCAGCTCGCCACACCCAGGGAGGGAACAGAGGTACAGCACCGGTGTGCCAAGCAGAAGCCCCCAAAGTCCCCTGCAGGCCAATGTGTGCAGCATCAGACCATGATCACATTTTTTATGACAAAGAGCTGGCTTGGGGGGGTTTGGGGGACCCAGTGACCCAAAATGTGGCTCACAAACAAATTAAATGGTGATTGTTTACAGTCAAGCCCATCTGTCACGGATAATCTCTCCTCCAATGGCCCTCGATTCGTTCATCTCTTAGAAGTTAATGGGTCTCCATTTAGTCAGCACGTCCATATTAATGAGTCCCAGTAAGCAGCTAACCCACTTTAAGGTGCCTAAAAATAGGACACCATTGAAAACATCATCAGCAAGCCACCTTACTCCCCGACAGCTACAGGCATCCGCTGCTTAGATGTTGCAGTGCATTCTGATTTCCGTGAGACGGCACTACTTAAAACTGCTAACAGCACAAGGGGGTAGAGCCTGGCATATATAGGCAGCTTCTAATAGGCCAGCAGCCACACCAGTCACAGAGACCCCAGCGCCCACTGCAGTCTGAGTATTTACACTGATCCTCATACCCTGGAAGGAGGCCCAAGACATACCAAGAGGAAGCAAATGGTACAATAGCGTTTTATATATTTTATCCAAAGCAACGTGCATTCAGAAAGCAGGACCAGCCAGTCGGAGCATTCTGGGGGTTGGATCTTTCTCAAGATTAGAGTATTCTCTGGAGGATCTTTCTCAAGGGCCCAATAGTGACATCAGTCACCAACTGGATGGGTAATACTCCAATCAAAATGCGGAGCCCCATGCTGCCCCCTAACATGTGACCACTGCAATTGCAGCAGTTTTCATAAACAGGCCTAACATTGATCAGCAACTCAGAGCTGAACCCTCTTCTGGGTGCCGTGTGGAAGCAAAATGGCATACATCTGATAGGGCCACAGATCAAAGCACTGGGTCACTGCGGGGCAAACCATGACATCGAAACCAGTGATAAACAGCAGCCATACATCACAGTAACAACCACGCAATGCTCAGGAAGCGTGACGCAACAGCACGAGACCAGCAAGAAGAAACGGAACATGAACCAGAAATTGTCAGGCATAGTGGAAAGCAGGACCAGAGGCAGGTGCCTGCGGCTCGAAAGACACCTACAGGTGTAAAGGAAATGTGGTGCTGCAGACGTGAAGCCATATTATGACGTGACTAGAAGGGCTGCTCGAAAAATCATTATCACGATTATTTTGGTCAGTACTGAGATCACGATATTTGCCAAACAGGAAAATCGCTCCACCAGCCATGAGATTCGTACTGATGACCTTCTGATCAAAGGTGTAGCTTCCTAACCTACCACACTGCAAACCTCCCTCATATGCAGTGCAGTAATGAACATTAGGTCTAATAGTGACAGCATCGTTCTGCCTGTACACCTCAGTACACATGCACAGAGTATCAATTATGGTCACCCGGTTACAAACTACTGATTTGTTAGCAGATAGTTCCATTATTCTTCCCTCCCCCGCCAATAAGAACCAACCCCATCATTACTTCACGATGAGCCAACGAAATCGCTGGAGCATACATGTGCGCAACTAAGCTATTACCTCACAAATCACAAGATCGGCAGAAGCTACTGAAACTGTAAACAGACATTCTAATGAAGAGTTTTCCCCTTGGAGAACGGGGCAGCACCTAGTTCGATGGGTTAAGGATCTCCTGGATCATGTCTGGAAGGTCAAGGGTTCAAATCCTGTGACCCCCAAATCCTCTAGGGACACTGGCGACCATGCTCCTTGATGCCAAATTTTCATTAATTTGGCATTTGCTAAATAAATGTAAGTAGGTCTGATCATTTTGGCTACAGCACACTCTAGTGCTGAAAAAATGCATAGTGAAGCCTTCCACTTACTTTGAAGATCAATAGTACGATTTTGCCCATTTTTTAATCTTGATTTCATATTTACAAGCTGAACATGTCTACACTTTCATACAATATGGTTTGCCCTGACCAGTTTTATTAAAGCTTTTTGCATTTTATTACAAACAAGTAACAAAGCAGCAAAACCAAAAGAACACTTCAAAAAACTGCCAGTCAGGAAGGAACCACCAAAATAAACCAGGTCACATAAACAAATTAACAACAAACACCTATTGCTAGTTAAATGCTGCCCCAGGCCAGTAACCTCACTGTAGCTCCCTGTTTACTATATTGTGGTGACCACAGGGAGATGCTGTTGTGCAGGACGTGGCCAGGCATCACCAGAGCCTGGATCGCCTCTCATACACACTGTGAGTCAGCCTGGGCATCTGTGTTTACAACCTCACAACGAGCTGACATCAAACACAAAGTTCCCTCAATCACAGAAACACAAAAAATGTCTGAATCACACACAGGCTGACGCACGACTACATACATCATTATGTACATTCCCCTGACTCCCCACAGGAGGCGCCGAAACCCTCCAGTGCGACGTGATGGTAGCTACGGATGAAAGGTGCTCTGAATGTGCTGTGAATACCACAGCGGCAGCGTCTGTGAGGATACGTCGCCCACCTGCAGTTCCACGACTACGAGTGCAAAAGGACATAGTGCGTCGACAAGCCGCTTTTCGAGTGGAATTAAGTGGGACGATTTCCCAGTCTTCTCCGTCTTCAAAAAGCTACAGGCAGCCCTTTGAAGAGCGAGAACTATTTCAGGGCATTGAGAGGACCGAGCAATCAGCAAGCAGGATTTATTCAGGTTCCATTATTAATACATAAAGCCATGAATAAGTTAAGCGGTAGGAAGACTGATCAACATGCAAGAACCTTTTTTATGGGGTGGAAGCATGGGTACATTCACGGTGGCTGCCAAGCGTCACACATGGGGCGTGGGAGAGGTGAACAGACGGTGCGGTCGGCCCTGCGGCGGGGTCTGCGGGTCTTAGAGCTTCCTGCCGGCGAGGTGAGCTGTTCCCCCTGTGCTGCCTGAGCCCCCAGCCCCCTCCCATCGCTAGCCTCTCACAGCACGCAGCCACAGAAACAAACGCTTTGGCAGGACAGAAGGAGCAGAGCTGGCGTCCGTGTTGCTGGGGCATCCTCCAGGCCGAACGGCAGGAGCATGCGTTTGGACGGCGCACCTGCTGCTTCCTGCTCTGGAAGTGCTCCAGGCATGAATGAGCCGTGGCCTCTGCCCGGGCAGAGTGGGCCGGCAGACTTCTTCAATGGCTCACGTGGAAACCAACTACCCCCAGTGCAAACCCCCTGCTGGCTATTTTTACACGTTAAGAACCATATGAGGGTAAACTCCACAGGGAGTGTGCATAAACTCAGAGACCAAAAAAAAAAAAAAAAAAAAAACACAGAAACAGTCACCTCCCAGGCCAAATGTCACCACACATTGTCTAGAGCGGGGACACGCATTTAAAAAAAAAAAAAAAAACACAGCAGCTTCTAAAGGGACCACAGTTTCTCCTGTGACAGGGCTAAGAGAGCTCTGATTCATGGACTCATTAAAGACAGTCTCATAGGAGTCTCACAGAAGGGTCCCAGGGCAACATAAAGGCGAAGTGATTAAGGCCAGGAGAAACGCACACCTGGCCTGCAGATAAGGTCTCACCCGGGCCTCACAGAACCCGCACAAGAAGTAGCAACTCACACATACGTACAAGAATTAACAGACACCATGGGGCCTGGACTCTGGTGTCCCCTGCACCTGCCACATCCATACCTTCCCCCCACCTCCGGAGCTCAAGACCATTCGTCGAAGCAGAGCACAGGGGGTTAAAAGCACAAAGAGCACAGGCAGGAGGGACGGATAAACCAAAGTCTAACAAGGGCGCATCATCAGCCTGAGGGCTCATTTGGGCAAGATGAGCCAAGGTGAGTCGCATCTGAAATCAGTTATTTGCTCAGTGGCAAAAGGAAGTTCAGGAGCAACAAAGCAAAGAATCGAGACCATCTTTGGCAGGCTGGTACCTGCCAAGAGGGCCATCGGCCGGGCAGTGGCAGCTGTTTTTCCCCTCTTTTTTGGGCTTTATATTTTTATATTTCATTTAGCTGGTGTACATTATTTTGAAAAACAAGCAGGGTCAGCCAATGTCTGGAGCAATTAGGCTTAAGGACGTAGCTCAAGGGCCCGACGATTAAGTTACAGTTGATAAACCCCAGGATTTAAACCGCCGGCCTTCTGATTACAACCACAGCACCCAAAAGCACTGAGCTACTCACCACTTTCAACTCAAAGCACTCAAGACTGTTGACTCGTCCCTGCTAAACAAAAGGTAGAGGGGATGGAGTCCTGAAAGGCCAGGGAATGGTGTCAACAGGATTCGGTTGGGGTATTGAGATGCCCTGTCTGACCTCTCACTGTCCTCTTCTCCTCTCACTTACCGCAGACCACCGCTGCCTCACTGAGAGCAGGAAGATCAAGGGCATCCAGCAGCTGGGCTTAGACATTTCCCGTGGAAATTTAATAATTAGTGTATCCAACAAAGCCAGTGAACAATGGGGCCTCCAGTCCTGAATTCCCATCCGCTGACTGAGATGAACTCACTCCACCCCTCAGAGGTGCTTCCGAAAACCTGCCTGCGCAGGAGCGCCTGCTCGATTGAAGTGTTCCCGCAGAAGAAAGTGGACTGAATGTCATTCACCTGGGGAATAAGGAGTAGGAGGTTCTCAAAGAAGCTTTAGAAGATAGAGAGCTCCACTAAGCAGGCTTTGGGCCGGCTTAAAACACACACAGCACCTGAAGTCCACTCCCAACGCAGCTCTCACTTGTACAAAAACAAGGGATCAGTTTGTTTTCTTTATTCGGCTAAGCAAATAATGAGCCCCAACACAGAAGATCCCTTTCTTTAGAAGGTCATTATTGAATCATGGCACATGGTTCAAGGAGTTCCAGTGAGACAAGAGAAATGAAGCTCCCCAAAATAATGGCCAGCCTGTTGACTGACTAAAATGTTCACCAGTTGAACAAGGTCAAACACTATTTGATGCCTCAACCACTTTCCAAGGATAACATGAAAGACATGAGAAAGATGAGAAGCTGAATATAGATACATGTCTTTTGCACATGCACACACATGGGTCAAAGAACTGGCAAAGTCAACACCCACCTTCCATTTACATTTAATTTCTTTATTTATTTCATTTACTAAAAGTGACACAGTTTTTTGAGCAAGCGGGGCCAGCCAGGCATTTGGGGTTTAAGAGGCTTGCTGAGGATCCAACAAATGGAATCACTCTGCACTCCATGGGACTTGAACCAGCAACCTTCCAACCAAAGGCACAGTGTCCTAACCCAGTGAGCTACACTCCATACCATACCTGTTGGCATCAGTTAAAAAAAAAGAGCATGAAACAAAAGAATCAAAAAGTAAATAAACGAAACACTAACTCACAAGAAGCAGCCACCTTCTGCTGATATCATCTAGGCGCAGCCCTGCCAAAGGCATCCGTTAACACCTTCCAATTCAAATGGGGCCAAAAGATTAATTACAGCAATCTGCTAATTTAAAAAGGTTAGCTTTAAGGATGAGCCGGGGTACCATATATAACCGTTACTAGCACTGAAGCAGAAGAGGACCACTTCTCACTGGCTTGGATCCAGGAGCTGAAAGTCCCATCGCAGCAAAACGCGGTTCTGTTTTCGTGCAGTTAAAAAGCAGCTGCCGCATTTTGCCAATTTTCTAATGCTAAGGTGTGCACGTGGACAGCCAGAGCTGAACTATTTATAACTTGCATGATACGAAAGTACCCACGTTGCAGGCCAGGCATTCCGAGACGAGGGCATACTAACACAGACAGGGGGGCACGTCTTAACACCCCGAACAAGAGAGACTTAATTGCACTTTATAATGGCGATTTCCCAATCCGATCTTTGGGGACCCACAGATGTTACATGTTTTTGCTCCCTCCTAGTACCCAGTAGTGAGCAAAAATGTGGACTGTCTGACAGGGAGCTGGGAGGCAGTGAAAATGTGGACCACCTGTAGGTCCCCAAGGACCGGGTTAGGAAACACTGCTCCATACGGTTTGCTCACCTCCAGCATGCACAACACACTTAAAAAATACCCTTCCATTCAAAAATTTCAGAAGCGACAGAGGGCTATTTTTGCATAGCCGTGAGAGTCAGGCCACACCTTGCGAGCGCAACAAACGCCACGCAATTCCCCACATTTCACAAACGAGGGCTGCGCCCTGACCTACACATCAGCAGGGGAGATCTGAGAGAGCTTGGCTTTTCCTGCATTCTAAACTTAGCACCGAAAACCTCCCAGTGCTGGTTAAAGGCAAGCTTCTACTTCAGACCCCTTGTCCAGATGCTCTGCACTAGATTCTCAACCTCAAATCGATTCTCAAATCGAGTTGATTTGCTATTTGCACAAGTACAGGTACATTGGAATGTTTCTCTTTGGAGTATGGAGTCTATGGAGTGTGTTTGCAGGGTCAGACCATTTACTCAGCAGCCCTGTAGCACTAAGGAGTTAAGGGCCTTGCTAAAGGGCTCAATGAACATTTAACTATTCTGCCAAACGTGCAATTTGACTTGACAACCTTCCGATCACACGCACAAAAGTATTACCTGTTGAGTCACTCATTGCCCCCTTACATGACTACATTAACCAGAACCCAACATGTCCAGTCAAACATACTGGGTGCAGTGTTTTTGCAATTTTATCTGTCAGTGGCCAGCTCATAAAATCATCAAATTCAATGCCAATCACAACAAGAACTTGCAATGAAACTAAAACCAGTCACCCAGAATGGCACAGCACGGGTGTTTTGTTGTGACATTCCTACAATTTCCTAAATAATTTCCTTTGGGATAATAAACATTTTTCAATTCTGATTCTGATCCAAGTGTGTATGATGAGCAGAGGGGCCAGGCTGCCTCCTGACACCTCATAATATGGTTCAGAGCAGTGAAAGTCAACGCCTGATTTGTTGCAGCCCAACCAGCCAATGTGGTTTCCTGTCCCACCCCAACACCCCCCCCCCCAGCCCCAAACCCAAACAGAAACAAATCAGCCACTCACAATGCTCTCTCTCTTTCTCTCGCCCACAGACAGCAATATCACAGCAATACCCCACCCTCTGATTCCACCCCCCGAAAAGGAGGAGAGCACGCCAGGTTTGGGTCCAGTCAACGGTGCGTGTGAAGCTCACGCTTCAGAATATCTGACAGCGAGTTCAGAGAACCCTGTGGGGCCGTCGTCGTCATCTTTAATCTACGAGTGACACAGTGGCATCAAGAGCAGCACCCCTTCCACATGTTAGATCTTGGTGAACCTAAAGGTCACTCGCAGGGTGTGGTGTGCCCATGACAGCGACACGTGTAAACATGGCCCCCGCTGGATGCACAGAGCCCCCAGGTTCTTCCTGTCTCCCTCTGATCTTCATATCCAGACATCCCACTACCCAGCTGCATTCTTACCATTCATTCACATTCATCTGTCATCCCATTTCCACCAAAACTATCACAAGTCATTCATCTCCCTGCGCAGCCGCAGACTAACACGCATTATTGCTTTAAGGAACCCAAGATGAATCAGCACAGCGTTTGATAATTTCACTGAGGTTAACGCTTGATACCTGACGCTTAATGAAGTCTGGTCTCATCGTGTCGTCTGGGAACAGACAGGTTGTTCATATCCCTGCATGGTAACCCCAGCACCCACCAATGGCCCTATCCATGCAACCGAAGGGTTGTTGTGACCAATCAGCACAGAGCTATAAACAAACACCGGGCCGGGGGAATACAGGGTAGGAGGTGCTCAAAAGGAGCTTTAGAAACCAGAGAGCTCCACTAAGCAGCATCAGCCCGGGTTAAAAACTCACCTAGCAACAATTCCCTGAAGCTCGCTCCTGATGCAGCTTGAGAAACATCTTTCCTGTATGAAATTCTTGATTAGTCAAGTGAAAAAAATTCACTTGTACAAAAACAACGGAAGAGTCCACTTACTGTATTCATTTCAGCAAATAAGATGGTGGCTTGTGAGCTAATCAAAAGAGCAGATTACCAAGTCCTATATAAAAAGGTGAGAAACCAGGGTCTGTGTGTCATACCCATATATGACGGAGTAATATAAGCAGTCGATAAGCAGGCCTCTTAGCTGTATTGCAATGGCTCAGGAAAGGATTACAAACTTTACAAGAAAAATGCTCCTGGATTCATAAATGCATCATAAAACAAATGGGATGTACCTATATTTAGAGATTTGCGAGTCATAGATGATGCCCAAGTTCGTATTAGAACAACACAGATTCAACAGCAATGGAATTCATAGAAGGCCATTCGGGAAGATTCCTCAGCAGCAATTCTGAGTGTAAATTTGTCATTTTAGCCAAAGCAAAACGCTTTCCGGCATAAAGGAAAGCAAGTTCCCTCCCGTCAGCGAGCAGAAGAGGGTATAGTTCCACCGTAGCAACAAGAAGTTCAGGCAAGATCGACCAAAGTTCAGAATAAAGCACCGTGTTCTGGAATGGATAAACAAAAGTCCAGGATGCAACCCAAAAGAAACGACACGGCCAGACCTGAAGTCAGCTGCCAGATGGCCAGCAGATCTGGAGTAGCCCAAGTGCTTCAGAAAGCAAGACTTGACAAAGTCCTTGAAGAGCAAGCAACTGATAACTAGGAGAAATCACCACCACCACCAAAAGAACACACACAGGAAATACACAGTGCCTGTCTACGAGGGGAGGCAATTAGCCATGAGACTGGTGAGGACCTACTGCTCGCCCTAGAAGTTTGTCTTCTTAAAACACTCAGAGCTGATCCATTAAGGGGGCAGGAGCACTTCATCCAAGGGCAGCTGGGAACTGGTTATACGCAGCTCGATTGCAATGTGGTGCTAATTTAAGCCCGCCAAATGATTTACAGGACTTTTCCGCTGCAAATCCTCCGGGGGCATAGAGACCACTAGGGTACATTACTTCATTAGGAAAGAAATTCCTCAAAGCTTCAGTTTTAAGACACCATCCAATTTGGGCCTGAAAAAAAACAGTATGGAAAGCATATGGAAGGCTTCCAGTCATAAAAAGACTAGCCTCCATCTGCTCTTTCATCCCCGGCGAACGGATGCGTAACGCGGCCTCAGATTCTTGCCCGGATCACGTCGGAGCATGTGGGATGGCGCTTTGATACAGCGGCGAGAGCTTGAATGCGCCAGTCAGATCCAGTCGGACTCCATCTGAAAGCAGTTATCTACAGGAGGCGGCATGCAGGGAGAAGAGGCGCACCCAGAACCCACCCCGGGATACAGGGGAGCCTCAAATGTAGGGCGCGAGCGAGGGAGAACACGTCGACGATAGACAGACACTCCAGCTGTTTTACAGGCCGCTGCCGGGAGTCCGGGGATCGCCCCCGACAATGGGGAACAGGGCTGATTTACGAGCGAGCAGCACATGGTTTCTGTTGGGACGTGTGCGCGACTCTCGGGGCCAGGTAATAATGAAAGCGCTCCATTATGTAAAGGCTGGGGCCAGCCGGCCCCCTCGGCAGCTGGAAGATGTCTGCGGGCTCGTTCGATAGAGCCAGACAGAAGAGGGGAATGGCGGAAGGAAAGGGGGGGGGGGGACCTTTATCATCCAGCTGCAGACGAGAATATTTCAATAGAGACGCCTTCCAGAACCTTGCCATCCCAAGTCTTTCGGAGCTGGTTTCAAACACAGGCCCGAATGGGAGCTAGAAAGCTTTGCATTGTGGTCCGTAATAAGCTCTCTCGCCTACGACTCCTGTTAATGCAACGAGCCCAGTGATGGCAGAGCTTTGTAACAATGCAGATCGAAAAGATACCCAGTCATAGGTCACCAACGGTCACAGCGAGTCTCCCTTCAACGCCACGGTTCTCAGGATAACTCTGCTTAACAAAGGAGTTCACGGTAGCAGCCCCAAAAATAGCCGAAACAGAGTAGGTCCGGATCATGTTTTCCATCTACGTCAAGCCCCCGGCAAACATTAATATTTACATCACAAAAAAGGCACAAAGACGCAGTATATGGGTGTCTCCACTCGCAGCAGCAGCAGGGATAGGGCACACACTGGTTGTATTTTTAAAAAAAAAAAAAAAAAAAAGACTAAGGAAGTGTGGTGTCAGAACCAGTCATAACAAGACCGGTGCCTCAATGGTGCCGGAGTTGCTTGCGATGTGTCGCTTTGTTTGGCTAACGTGTGGCAATTAGGCTTCCCGGGTGTCGCTGAGAGGAGACAAAAGCACTGAACCACTAACACGAGCTGGCAGGTGTGCCGATCTTTTGTGAACTGGGTTCAACAGAGATGGGAACAATGGGGGGCAAAACAAAAAACCGCACATGCAAACACGATCACAAGACAACCGGGCCAAATCTTCATGCAAGACAGCAGCTGGGGCAGATTGCATCCCCGAGTTCAATTCAGAAATGAACCTGGAAGGACGACTAGGTTTGAGGCAAAATGTACAGCTGTGGCAACTTGATAACAGCGCGCCAAGGAGACAAATCCCCCCTACGTTAAGTAGACCAAAGATGACATAGTAGCATCGCGGTCCAAGTACGTAGACAACGTCCCCTGCATACCCCCTGCAACCCCAACACCAGCTGGAGTTGTTTAGGCACAGGGAGCGGAGCCAGTGACCCGCACATAAACCTGGCGGAAACTTTGCTTTCGTGACTCTACAAGCCAGAAAACGTGGTCGTGCTGCTCAGTTGGCTCCGGACAGGCAGTGGGACAAAGGGCAGAGCATGAGAAGCACTCCTGTTCCCAGCCGGAGCCACCGCGAACCTGCCTGCCGGCGGTGCCAAGCGTGCACATGCACCCGCCAGGGAGGCTGACGCACCAGCATGGCCCCGGAGCCAGGGCAACACCAGAAATGCTTTCTAGGAACGAACTTGAGGCTCCCGGGCCGGCCCTTGCGGAGCTCGCGTGCAGCCTCCGTGCCAAAGTACGTCTTCCAACTGGAATAAAGAGCAGGAAATGGTGGGAAACAAAGCCTTGAACGATGGAAGAATGTGTACATGGCATGAGAGGCCAGTTCAGGACCCAGCATGAGCACATTGAGAGTAGAGCAAGCGGGACAGTTCATGGTGGTGAAAACCAGCTTGGATGGGACGGATAAGATAGCAGAGGGAAACACTGAGGAGCTGACAGTCAGCCAACACCTTGAGCTCCAGCCAGCTCCTAGCTTCTCAGAAGACCTCAATCCCTGTTCTCCCAGGTTGTACAGGTTCTGCGGATCCCTCCCAGATTCCCACGCACATGTAGCAGGTAAAACTGACATACAGTAACCTCAGTGTGACACCAGCCATATTTAATCTGACATGAACTCATTCCGCTTGCTCAGACCCCGGCTGAATGACTTCCAGCAGGACCAGAAACACAAAAACGTTGCAAGCAAGACTGCTCTCGTGTACAACCCCTCAAGGAAAAACAGCAGAATCATCCCTGAGTGATGAATTACCACAAGTTCAACCAAAAGACAGACTGCGATCGTGGCATGGACCGAGAGGCAGTCCAAAGAAAACACCGGTTGACTTTGACACATTGTTCTGTACACTATCTCCCTGCCCCTCAAGCCTTAGCCACCCCCAACCTAGTAAACTAACGGCCCCGCGCAGATGCGAGTCACGTACCGCTGAAGCTGTGGTCCCCAGAGGGCCGCGCTCCTATTGAAGACGATGAATAAATAAATCACGGCAGCATCTTCTCAGCACATGCGGAGCTCTCCATACAGAGACCATGCTGCCATTACCACAGGGACAAACAAGCACAGTGGTCACAAGACAGCACTCTCTGCAGAGCCCCCGGAAGCCAGACATCAGTGTAGAAGTACAAAAGTTAGATATTTAATACTTGTGCTTCTGGACACAGTATTGTCCAATCGTCAAGAAGATAGCAGCGATAAGATACAACAAATAAAAACCATGATGGGATAAGAGAAATAATTGTTATATTTAGGACGTCTGGGATGAGGAGAGCAGCAGGTCTGGTGCCGCACCTATGACACTGGGACTACAAGTCCAATGGCGCTGACCTCTGACTTCAGAACAGGTGCATTCTGGAACCTGCCCAGCTGTTTGCTTGGCAAACAAAGGACAGTAATGGAAATGCAGAATTAGAATTTAGAATTTGGTGATTGGTTAACACACCACACAGTGCGCAACAACAAAATGTGTCCTCTGCATTTAACCCATGTGTGACTTTCATAGCTAATTCAGCACCCGGGGAGCAGTGCTTGGGGACGGCACCTTGCTCAGGGTACCTCAGTGGTGACTGGCTGGTGGGGGATTCGAACTTGCAATCTTTTGATTACAAGTGTGCTTCCCTAACCATCAAGCCACCACTGCCTACAGTACCAGGCCCTCATTTTCTCCATGCCATAGTCGACAGACCATTGCATCACCTCTAAAAAAAGGTTTTTCCACTAAGAATAAAAACACGCACTGCTTAAAAAAATTGAAAATATTTAAGATGTCATGGAAAAAAAAAAAAAAAAAATCAAGCCAGGGTTGGGGGGGGGGATTTTTGAATTACTAATAGTAAATAATACAGCTTGCTTTCCTGTAAAATAAATTATATAATTCAAACAGGGTTAAATACAAGGTTAAGCAGAATATCTACTGTATCTATTATCAGTTACACCGAAGTTGAGCTTGCAAGGAAACATCTAAAGGTTATAACACCTATTTCGCTGTTTGCTAAACACAGAATAAATTAATATTTAACTAGTTTAGAGTAATCCTTTATTACTTAACTGTTCAAAGGTAGGATTAATTCAAATAAACACAGCATTACAGTGAAAGTGCTTTGATAAGTAATAAACTTCTTAAGCTTCCTTCATATTCGTTATGGGTATTTCATGAACACGAAATCCGGCAAGCTCACTGACAGGACGACAGCGTTTTCAAATCTGCCCGCACGAGTCGAATCAAGATGATCACTGAGCATGACATGCTTTCAGAGCCGGAGGGGGTCACACACCTTCCTCGACGGACGTCACTAGGCTTTGGCATTAGTGCAGGACCTCAGAAATTAAACATTCCTGGCAGGGGTAGGGACTGACAAAGAGCCCGACAGGTCCAATTATCAACATTCGCCACAAATTCCTCCCAAAAAGGTTTTGATTCAAACTACACCCCTTACCCTCACTGGTACTGTGACACGTTCTGGGTCCCCGCTTCACGCCCTCCAGCTCTCTGCAGGCGTGTCTGACGGGCCTCGGGTCAGCATTCCTCCTGGCGAGGAGGGTCGCGGAGAGAGCCCCAGCTCGTGTTTCAGGCGAAGGGGGAAGTGGTAATGAATGGTCGACGGGACTGGAGTTCCAGGAAGCATATATATAGCCACAGACGGAGGGAGGGGGGCCAGAGACCATGGGAATGTGTCACCGAATCATCAATGAGCCGGCCGACCTCACTGCTGCCTTCCGGTACTGTCCCAAGGTGAGAAACTCTAGCATTAACTTAACACCCATTATAGCTCGTCACATAACAACAACTTTCAAACATTTTATTACACGAATTATCAAGGCTCTAATCACAATGCACCATCAGCTATTTGAGATTAGTTGTCATTTTTTTGTCCACACTTATACACAGCATGATATTAATTTTAAATAGCATTGTGAGTAACTAAAGACCTTTAAAAACATAAGAGGGCTGGGCGATATCACCTCAAATCAATATCACGAGTAATTGAACATTTTACCTCGATTACGATTGATTGGCAATTATTTTATGGGTTTTTTTTGCCCTCATATTCCATTGCCAAGGATCGTACTGTTAAAGCCGGGATATTTCGCCTAATGAAAGACTCTTATCCTTATGATAAAGCACACGCAGATGAACCATTTATGGTTATTTGTTCAATATTTCGAACAACTGAAATGAAAGCAAAAATAAGCAACTTACACTGTATTTGAAATATCACTAGTGTTGAAACCGATTGGTGGTATCACCTCTGGTAGCTGAAACTTTTTTCGCAGCGTTTAAATTTGACCTCTTTTTGTTCAGTGTCGTCTTCACTAAAGGCATGACGTGTCCAAAAGAAGGACACAACATGTTTCTTTGGCACAAGCTGCTGGAGTTGCTCAGTCGGCTCGGGGTTTGAGTTCTCCTCCATGTCGGACGGGACAGAGTCAAGCGTTAGTATGTCTTTAAGGGGACAGTACATGTTAAGCACCAACGGAATTGAAAACGTCGATAAGAGGTTCTTAATGTCAGTTTTGATCGCCCAGTCCTATAAGTAATGTTTAGGTAGTTGGAGGCTTAATGCCTCATTTCCGCAGGGATCTGGGGACCAGGCCCATTTTTACAAGGGTATTTGGACATCTTCTTATAACGCGCCGTCAAAGAGAGGAGCAGGAATCACATCACATGAGCACATGGGTGGTACCTGCAGCATATACCAAAGACTGAGTGCCGAATAAGACCCCTGATGAAAAAACAGCACACTCCGAGCCTAAGGCTTACAGAGGAGCCATGAGAAGGTCTTTGCTGCCATGCAGCTCATCACAGTATTCGGCAAGACGGGGGTTCAAGTTCGGTTGTGAGGTTCACTGACTTATCTGCCTATTGTCTAACGCTCTCCCTTGAAATTGCTGAGAAGACCAGACACTTTCTTATTTCAAAGGTTGGGGGGGGAGGCGCCTCTGCCCCAGCACCTCTCACGAGCAGCACCAGCAGCCAGATGGGCCAGGCTGGGCTGGGGGAGGCATTCGTCTTCATTAGGGCAGACACGACGAACGCACAGCCTCGGCGCGCCGCTGCCAAGACCGCGCGCGGGAAGCCAATCAACCGCCCCATACCGCCGGGGTGCCCTAAACATTCTCACACGCGGCGCAATCAACAAACCCATGCTGCCCATCACTGTCTCACACAAGCACAGCCAGCGGATCATGTAGGACCGAACCACTGCATTATAATTACTGATACAACCGCTGAGGGTCACAGCACATCTGCGGGGGCAGGCAGAATAACAAGGGGGGAAATCCCATAAGGCCATGGGGTCCATCGCTGAACACGGCATTAAACCTACACGCCGAATCGTGTGATGTCAGCCCCGAGGGATCCGGCTGCATTACATCCATCAAACGCCATCCATCCAGCCTGAAAATGCATTCCTGAAAACACGAGTCCGGAGGAAGAGAAGAGGAGATTATATTTCAGCCGGTGCGGGGAAATCGCTTCGATGGCCGCCGTCCAAGAGCGTCTACTGAATTTGGAGCGTCGATAAAAGTTTGGGAGCAGACAGGGGAGCATTTTAATTGCACGCACACATGCTGGAATGGAACGGTACAGCTTCAGGTGCCATGTGGATGATTGTATATGGAGGCCTGGTTCAGCAGAAGGGGCAGGGAAAACATTTCACAGGACCCCCCCCCCACACCTGGTAAACCCATTGGCGGTCTCAGTCTTTAAACTGTCATGTTTTTATAATACTGTGCACTCTAGGCACCAATACATGTACTGCAGTAACCATTCAAACCTGCCACAAAATCTCAGGACATCATGGATAGTGTAGTGAGGGGGTAAAGCACTTGACGGACCGATGACGTCTCACGCCAGCACACTATTTAATGTGCCGTTCCTGGGTGACAGGTTTCCAAACCCTAAGTAATCAGGGTGCTCTTTACCTCCGATATAGGGTGAGCAACCTTAGATATCATACTTGTCTTTCAGCCCAATTACAGAAAACGGAAAATCGTGTCGTGCCTCTGCCGGCACAGCCAGGGAAAACTTGCCCTGACATTTCCAGGCCTTGTCCCTCATTAGAAACCCTTGACAGAGCGAGAAGCACGTCCCAGCGCACCGGCCAGGGAAGGTAATTAGAGCAGCCCAGTGACACCGCTTCCAGGGTCTGGACCACATATTGCCACACGGTAGATGGCAGAGGGAGAGAAGCCCTTTCTGGCTTTGAACGGACCTGGCTGAAAATCAGAGCACCCGCGTCGGGTCCCCAGGTCCATTTACAGCCATGACAGCGAGGCAGCTCGAGGGCGACTGAAGAAGGCCCCCCCCACAGGAGTGCAGCAGCTCCATGCTGTGATTAATAACAACCGAGGAGAAGATCAGGACAAGGCACACGACAACATCACCCACCTCCTGCCAATCAAGCCCTTCTCCCGGGTGACTGAGACGTGTCGTCAGGGAGACGAGGACACGACGGCCTCTCGTTGGCAACGACGGGGCTGTTCAAACGAATCAGGCCCGCAGGCTGTCCCGCTGGGCCCTCTTGATCCACAAGGGCCCCTGGGGCATCCTGACAGGGGCCCTCGACCTGCTAGGGCCCCGAGGCATGCTGACAGGGGCCCCTCGAGCCACACCTCCTCCTCAGCAGCGTACAGCTTTTAAAAAAAATCCCAGGCAGAACAGCGGATTCTTTCAGCAGCGGCTGCTAACCGACCAAAGACGGTAGGTTTAAAAAAAGAGGGAGGGGGAGTTTAGAAGCTTTCTACCTGACACACATCCCCCCATTGTTGGGATATGCTCTCTACAGGAAGGGAGAACTGTGGGAATAGACAGAGCCGGGGCAGCAGCCGCCAGCCCAGCCGAGTGTGCCACCTACGTTTTCCTACAACCGGTCCTCCCTCAATCGGGAGGGGGGGGGGGGGCTAGCAGGTCTCCTGGCAGGGGGCACAAAGATTTTTCAGCACTCCGTTCGCAACCGAAACAGAGCCCACGATGCGCACACACCTAGCTCATGGGAGTTTTACTTGCACAAAAAAGTTCTGAGGGCAGAAGAAGAAAATATATATATTGGTTCAGAGAGATAACCGGATGTCTTGGTCCCGCCTCCTCTACAATCTGATTGGTTCAGAGAGAGAACCAATCATTTTTCATTCTATCCTCAGAACATTTTTGTGCAAGTAAAAATTCCCACAAGCACACATCAACGGACCGAAGAAAAACACCAAAGCCCATCTGCTGGTGTAAAGCCATGTTCATGACAAACTGAGGTCCTTAACAACTGATAAATGAGAAGCTGCTCTTTTTTAAACCCCCACACACACACACACACACACACACACACACACAACACAACACACACAACAGCAGGAGCAATTGAAGGGATACAGGATAGGATAGGGTACACAACAGGGGCCATAATTCAAACGAAGGTGTTAACGATTTGCCATTATCCAAATGACCAATGACATATTCTGAATCAGCAACTGATAAGGGAGGGGTCTCTGCAGGGACCAATCAGCTTTCAACCTAGTGCCCCTCCGGTCTTGCCTCAGTACACAATTCACGTCTTCAGTGGAAGCATTTATCGCTTTCTATCCCGGCCTCCAAGGACCAATAACACCTAAGCTCTCCATTGCGGCACGAGTGTAAAAGCCACGTGGGGCTTGTACGTTTAAGAGTGAAAATAACTAAATGAGGTCAGGCCAGTTACAGCTCACAAGCCCGGCCTACACAGACGCTACACGACTCACGGCTTCGGGTGAGGGGGCTGCCACAAACCGAGGGCCCAGGAAGGTGGGCACTCATGCCAACCGCAGCCCTCAACCTGAAGCAGAGGAACCAAAGGAGAAGGAGCCCTTTACTTGCAAGAGCAAGTCCGTAATCTGCATAAGCTTTCTTTATGGTACGAATGGATCCACCTGTAGAAGTACTCCCAACTTCAATGGTCGAGCATAACAGGTTAACATAGCATAGTTTGGATGTTGAGGAGTGGCAGCAAACATAATACCAGTGTATTTACTAACTGTATGAGGAATGCAAAACAAAATCCTGCCCCGACCGATTCCAAAGAAGCAAGCATGAAAAACAAACCTCTGTGCATGAAGATCAGCCAATGACCTAAATCAATAATGCAGTTCAGTTATCCCCAAGGGAGAAATACACTCGTGTTCCAATTCCACCTTGGAAAGCGTGCGATTTGAGGAACTTACTGCAGCTTTTGCTCCGTGGAACATAAGAATGAAAAAAACAAGGCTGATAACAGGTGGTGCCAAGGAGCAGAACGCTCAGGCCCCATGTGGTCAGGCGCTCTACCCATTAATGAGATCATTACGGCTCCGAGCCCTCCACCAGCGGCCTATCCGCCGCTCAGATCCTTACCTCATCCAACAGCTGGCAGCTTCGGCTCCGCGATCACACGTCTGTCACTGCCTGGAGAAACCCCAGCAGTACCCCGGAGAGGACCTCCGGTCTGAAAGCGCAAGGCCATAGATACAGCACATCCAATGAGCACGGTCTCGGCACGTTGTCTGCAAGAGGGGGCGGGGCCAAACCAGTCCAATCAGAACACTTACTTGCTGGCTGACCCAAGACAGCACGGATACCACGCTCGAGCGTCGGTTTGGCTCTTTTAGAAAAGTTCTGGCTGACGGAATTTCGTTTACCTTTAGGAAAACCATCTTTTTTTTTTTTTTTTTTTTTTAAAGAAAAAAGATATTTGTGATTCTGGCACCATGAGGCTTCGAGGGATGTAGAGGCCTGTACTCCTCCACGAACCTCCAGACCAGTGCCGAACAGCCTAGGCACTGGCAGGCCTACACAGGGCAGACAGGAAAATAAAGGGGTTTCGCCTCGAATCCAAGAGCTGTGATGCCACAGCCAGCCACCCTCCCTTGATCATGTAGCCCCTGAAAGGGAAGCATTGAGAATTTACCCTGGCCTTGAATATCTAGTCTCTTGGGCCAGATAATGGTTTTCTTTAACTGATAAGGTGAAATGTTGAAAGTATTTGGGCAAGCAGAGCCAGAGGCGGAGGCAACAGACCAGCCCTCTGTACAACACACACCCCCCTCGGTCATCACATGAATCAGCTTCTTATTGTCCTAATAGCAAGTCAATGGCTATCGATCCCCTCCTCAGAAACAATGGTGAATTGAAAGGAAAAGTCATACCAGTTTGGATCCACAAAGCTACCAGTATGTCAAAGCCAATAATCCTATTTGTTCATTTAATCTAGTGATGAAGGAACTTTTGTGCGACTGGAAAGAGCTGAATGCAGTCGAATGTAGTCAACATTCTGTCAAAAATCTGCAACAGAGCATTTCTTCTTTTTTTTTGGGGGGGGGGGGGGGGGAGGTGTTAGGACACCTCAGAAACCATGACTGACACACATTCTGCTCTCGGACCCAATAAGTGAAGAACGTCAGCTGCGTAGCTTCCTCCCCTGCAAATGTATGACCGGATGCTTTCCCTGTGCTGGGGGCTGACGTGCCACATGCCAGACCGCTCTCACCGGCTGGGCCTCAGCCTCCGTCCCCTGCCCCTTGCCTCGCTGCGCCTCATGGGTTGGCCGTGCCTTGCCAGGCCGGGGGCTGCTCTCCTTGCTCAGGCCTCCAGATTCGGCGATGTCAACCCCACTGTCCTCACTCAGGGTCTGACCGCTGCCCGACAGCTGCGAGAGAGCGGCCCCTACAGCGGCCGCAAAGCACATGATTGACACTGTACCTTCACCGGAGGTTACAATGACAGCCGTATCTGAGTATGGATCTAACCGCGGCTCCAGCACCCAGTGCATTTCCCTGCGGCACCCTCACCTCGCATTTGTTGGACCGGCTGAGCCCCACTGGTGCCCAGCTCCATGCTGGGCCGGTGCACGTCCACCATGATGAAGCGTGGTTTGGAGGTGGGAGATGTGGACGGTGGCTTACTGGGGCTGGATTGCGGCGCGGCGGAGGCAGAGCCCGGTGGTCCAGACGAAGGGCTAGTGGGCAAAGGGTTGCCCTTGGCTGGGGCCTCTGGGCAGGCAAAGGTCTTGAGAGGATGCCGATTCCCCAGGGTCTGCTGAGGGGATGCTTCCTTCTCAGGAATAGGGTGGCTGCACTCTGCGGAACTGCCAGCAGAGGGTGCCGTACAGAACAGTCCTGACTGGGAGGATGCTGAGGACGGCCGCTGGGGCTGAGCCCGCTGGGTGCGCTTTGATAGTACCGGGGGAGGAGGTGGCTTGAAGGATGGAGGGGAATCAATGGTGGACTGCACGTTATCCTGAAGAGAAGGAAACAGGCGTGAACAGTGGTGCCCATTCACTGCTTAACCCCAGAACCGTAACGTGTCAAAACAGATCAGAACCTGAGCAAGACAAAACACTGCTCTATTTTTTTTATATTAGTTCAGTGAGATGATTTGTTATTCCGTTCAAAAAAAAAATTCACAGGTAAGGATTTGTGTACATGCTGAGTTTTTATTAACATTTCATCCACAGTGAATCGCAAAACTCATGAACACAGTCAAATGCACACAGATGCGCAGTGTAAGAGGAATCAAAAGGTGGATAAATTAAATAAAGTTCTTCATAAAGCATGCAGACAAAAATAACTGCAGGGTTATTATCTAGGTATTGTATTCCCTACAGAAATTCACATCCACTGCTGCAGTAATACAATAGTAATACAATATTAATTTCCACTAAGACCATACAAAGTGTCAGAAGTATCCATTGGATATTTTTTATTATGTCATTGAGAAAGAAAGACATGTTTACCAAAAGTTCATATCAAGTTTCAAGCATCACAGTTATATTTTTCCTTTAGAACATTTCCAGTCATTATTGTCCTTTCATGTCAAAAGTACATTTAAAATGTGGATTATCCCGATAGACTGCATCAGCAATTTAGACTCTAACTCATAAGCAATAACTCGGCTATTACAGACACTGATGTGTTTATAAGGATGCTTTGAAGACCCATCTATCCCACAGAAAACAAACATGTAATGACAAAAAACAAATTTCAATTTATCCTTCTTTGTATTAACATCAGGCTTTTCTAAAAATATCTGGAGAAAACCCAGTGAAGTAATGTATTATTTACTGATCAAACTACACGATCACAGTGACCAGAATGTATAGTATATAACATTATCACTAATTTTAATGTGATTATATTCCAACAGTCCTTCATTCCTATAACAGAGACTCCTTGCACTTGAACTTTGGTGTTAGCGTGACAGATGGGGATCAGGGCACCATGGCCTCTGCCCACTGCTCTGGAAAAGGTACAAAGCAAAGAGTTTTTTTGCAGCTCCCCACAAATCCCTGTTTTCCCTCCTCCACCAAAAGCACAGTGTCTTCCTCTAGCAAGCGGGACAATCTGTGGACTTCACACTTGGTGACAAATCATGACTCTGGGGCTCACCAGAGAGATGTCCGGCAGGGCGTTGTGACTCTCTGACAGGGCCTCACTGCTGCCGTGCAGCCTGCTGCAGGTCTGGGGGGGGGGGGGGGGGGGGAGCCCCAAAGGGAAGCGCAAGGGGATAGGGGGGGGGGGAGCAACACTGTTAGCCAAGAAAAAATACACGGGGCAAAAATTGGGGACCCACCTCCATTTTTTAAAGATTGCAGA
>JAODKE010000092.1:2221238-2240902 GCA_026779605.1 Mormyrus hasselquistii
CGCGAGGGGGGGGGCGGGGGGCCAGGGGGCAACAAAAGTATTCCGCGTTTTGGCGGGGGCCCCCAGGGGGGCGGAGGGGTGGTGAAAAAAAAAAAGGGGGGGGGGGGGGGGGGGTGTTACCCCTCTAGTTCTTCATTTTTCAGGACACCTGAAGTTGGAGGAAAGCTCATCGCCACACACCTGAGGAGCAAATCGAGGCTAAAGCTGGGGGCCGATGCTTTCATCTCGCCGCGGGGGAGGGGAGCCGTCGTCCAAATGCCGCCGGCCGTCAAACACGCATCTGGGAGGGTCTCAGGGCCAGGCCCGTGACAGACCGGCCATCTCTCCGAGGGACACTGTTCCGAGGCGTTATGAAGCCTAGCAAGCTACAAAATGGCACAGAAATCATAGCTTCCGGTCACTCAGCGCGTTGCAGTTTCTCCTCATGGAAACGCAAGGGAAAAAAAAAAACACTTTCTAACGAAGATCGAGCAGCGAAACCAAAAGTCAACAAACTTCGCTGACGTACTGATGCGGTCTCCACGAGAAAGAAAGCTTTGTGACGGAGCTGAAAAATTCCTAAATGTCAAGCAAACCGACACCATATTGTTAAGGAAAAGAAAAGATGCCGTTTGTTTACCGGGAGTTCGCACCGGTTCAAGCTTCGGGGTGTACGAGGCTGAAACGATTGCAGGAATTGAAACTGAGCCAGGGGCACCTTCAGTGAGGGGGGTTGAACTTTAGGACATATTCAGAGGTTTTAAAGACCTTTGTTCTTGCCTATTGCAGCACCAACAAAAACAGGAGTGAAGTACAGACTCCTCATGCCTGTTGCCTGTCAATTAGGCACCTGAAAGTGCTTCATCAGCTTCAGGAAGGATGGTATCAGGTTCAGGCTTCACCCGCCAGCCTTTGAGATGGAAGCCGTGACAGCCGGGGATCGACGCGGCCATTCCCACAAAACCATCAGCGCAACACATCCAGCTTCCGTCTCCCGACTGAGCACCCTCCTCATCCCCCAGGGTCACCGTGACAACCCTCCGCTATCCCCACCCCCCCGAACAGAAATCCCGTGAGCGTTGATGGGGAGCCCAGACGGGCTGGAGGTCATCATCGTGCTCAATACACAGGACAGCTGAAGGAGACGAAAGGATGTAAGAGATAGGAGACCCACCACCTCCCTGGGGAGCGCATACAAGCCAAGAACTGAAGCTTAAAGGAGGGGGGGGGGTCTTTTTTAGAGAAAAAAAAAAAAAATGCTGCATTTACAGTTTCCCCACAAATGTCTGCAACAAAGGACAATGAAAGCAGACTGAGCTGAAATAGGCATTCTTGTGTACGGCGAGAAACTGACGGCGCTCCTAAGAGCAGGGACAGAGTGCCATGGGAGTGCACTTACATAAACAGGCAGGTCCTTCGCTGAGCAACCCAAAGAAAACACCTGGCACGTGTCACAGGATGCCAAGGGGACTGCCCAATTTAACCCTTACGAAAAAACATGACGGGCACCGGGAAGCACCCAAATGTGCCACCTTGCCACCTTTCGTACTCCCTCCCATCACGGCAGAGATTAGCTCCAAAGTTCCCCGCTTGTTTGTCCCCGTTGCGAGAGACAATTCCTTCACATGCCGTAGCTTCCGCGCCACGGACGGCACATCCCCCCCAGGCAGAGGATGGCACACTACAGTGCACCGCAACGGATCCGCACAGATAAATACGCAGGAGTAACTTAAAACTCCCCACGGCCACGACAAGAATATCGCAGACCTAAGTCTGGCGGTGTCACCCACCTATACTCAAAACAAGAGTGCCCACATCTGAGCAGACGAATATGATAACATAGAGAGGGGTTACATGGCGTAATGAGAGAGCGTACCCCGTCAGGACATCCACAGTGTGAGAACCCAGCATCCCTGCCTAATGGCTAAGGACACGGCATGGTTACACATTAGCCTCTAATTAGCTGACACATCACGGCGTCGGAGTTACGGTCAGGGGGGGAGCAGCATGGGAGGGGGGGGTGGGGGGGTGACCGCAGAGCCATGAGGCCAGGGCCTGAAAGCTTTACACAGAGGCATACAACCTTAAAAGCCCCCAGTAATACAGCGGGAAAAAAACTGTATATTTCACTCCTGAAATGTGCAGCCTGAAGAGGTGGCCTCACGTGTGTGTGTGTGTGTGTGTGGGGGGGGGGGGGGGCTTTCACTCAGTTCAGACCAGATCAAAGCTGAGTACACAGTCTACTTGGGGACCTTAGCACACAAACTACACTCCTGAAAGAGGCAGGAACAGGGGATCATCAATAGAGAAATATCAATTAGAACGCAGAAAAAAAAAATGAAAGAATAATCCAAAAGGGCGCCGACGATTTCCATTGCATCCACAGGGGCGGCGATCTTCCAGCTGCACGGTGGCAGGATGAGAATACATCGAGAACCACCACTGAAAAGCACCTGCTTTATTCACACGGATCACTCAAATGGCCCGTTTTGTATTGAATAACTCATTCGGGGCTTCAGGTTTTCTCCTCCACGTCAAAGACGGAACACCAGCCAGCAGCCTGTCAGTAAAGAAGTTCAGGCAGGAGAAGGCTGATCACCAGGAACGTCACAAATCACTGCGCGCCTCTACACGACTTTAGACGCACAGGAAAGGAGAGTCGTTCGAAGGATGAACGGGCACATAACGGGTAACTTCCAGAAATTTCTGAACAGGGCTGAGGGGGGGGGCCGCGCACCATCCCTGTTCCGAAATGCCCTTTTTTTTTGCCCCCCTCCCTTCCCATTCAATTCATCATCATTTCCTCCTTCGGTACTCATCCCGGTGTGGTGCCCCGGGAGGTCACAAATAATGGCGCCCGCCCCCACCACTCAGAAACCGACGTGCCAGCAACCACCGGTGATACATCGTTTGGGGGGGGGGGGTGTGTTTGCCACGGTGGTATTCTAGGTGTCTGGAGAATCCCTGACTCACTGTGGAAAATGCACTGAAAGGCAAACAAAATGTGAGAAGGCTGCCAGATATATTTCCGGTTATCACTTGGTGGCACGAGGACACAGTAAAATAAAACGATTAACTGATCCCCAAATTACATGAGACAAAATTTGGTCCTCATGGAAGTCAGGGAAAATAACAAAACAAAAGACAGACACCTGAGAATTCACCCCCACAGACAGTGAATATGACTAAACGCCACGGCTTATGCATAATTTTAATTCTTCTTGTGGAAACAAACTTCCTTCCACTCCATGTCTGCTGCCACTTGGAGGGGGAAGGGAGGGTCACCACAGTTTTTTTCCAGGGAAAACACTGTGCGAACCTTGCATCCTACTGCAAAATTTCACTTCCTGCCATCCAAGAGGTCAGTGGACCTTCCTCTGACTCTACCGACATTTCCCAAGATTCGCAGCAGGCAAAAAAATAAATAAAATTAAAAAACACAATGAGTTCTGCGGCAGTTACACAACAGAAAGTGCAGACAAACACCAATCGATTCCAAGAGCACTTGCATAACGCATGGGAGAGTTGTGAAACGGTCAGTTTAAATGATTAGCAACCCTGCCTTTCTTTGACCAAACGCCCAGTGCTACCAAACCAGAGACAGAAGCAGGTTCCTGTCACTTTCGCGACGCCTGAGTCAGTTATTACTTTACAGATGCACACAAATTCAGCAATCCACGAGTACAGGATTTGGGTTGGCGCGTATGCATAAATACTTGCTTGATGTGATGCTGAAAGCGCACAGAGCCTGCCAAAGACAAAACTGTTAAATGATAGTGAGAATGGGGGAAGCACCGTTACGTCGCTCGTTCCAAGTTTCTCTTACAAGACTGTAGGAAATGTACGTAAATACAAGGTTTTAACGTGGCTGAAAAACTAAGTGCATAATTAGAAATATTACGTTGTGGCAGACAGACACGCTTCTGCTGCGGCACGATACCCAAGTTGGAAAAGCGGCCGCGAAGCATGTGCGCAGCGTCGCGCATACGGTCACCGCTACTCCGTCGCCACCATAACAAGCAGGAATTTGTCCAAAACTTTGCCCACCTCCTGCAAAAAAAAAAAAAAAAAACACAGCGCAAAGAGGAGGATATACGAATAGCAGGTTTAAAGCTACCCGTCCCACGTTATTCGACTGCAAGGCTTTACGCAGACCCGCTTCTAAAGCGCCTATCTGCAAACAAACCCATGCCCGTGAGTGATGGACATGATGCCCAAACACACACAACACATGTTGTTTATACGAAACGTGGCTGGTGATCACCGTCCGACTGCTCATCACAGGACGGAGACGGACACGGATCGCTATTCCACCGTGATCGGAATATGAAATGAGAAGCCGCGCATCTTCACGCGCCGTACACCTGGGCACAGGGGGCAGGGAAACGTGCAGAGCTGCTCACCCCCGCCTGGGACAGAAAGCCAGCCCACCCGACTTTATTTAAAGAGCACCCTGGTGGAGGGGCCCGCCACCGCCACCCCCCCAAAGCGAACCACACGCTGCAGCCCTGTGATCCTCCAGCGAAGCGGAGCCCGTTTAAACCAAGCCGCCCTCCCCGCCTCCCACGGCGTTTAAAAGGCTGGGAGAAGGGTCTCTCCCCTGCTCCCCGACCTACAGCCCCAGTGGCCCTTCCACAGCAGCCCTCATCTTTTCACCCCCCTCCCCATTTGGTTCACCGGCTCATCCCTTAAAGGCAAGTTTATTTACCTATGCGCCCGGCGGACGCGGCTCCTCTTCTCTTTGTATTCCCAGTAAGAAGGCTGCCTTACTTTCAAACAGGCAATCGACGACAAACGGTTCGGCACTCCAGGTCGGCGTCTCTCTCTCTTTCCACCCCCAGGAGCAGCAGTGTTACCCTCCCTAGTTAGCTAGCTAGCTAGATGAATTGATAGATAGTGCACTTTCTCTCCGCGTTTTTTTTAACAACTCGCTATCAGTTGCCGCAGTAATATTCATGCGGGTCTTTAGGGAGACCGCCGAGACGAAGAGTCCGTTATAGCACCCAAGGTGCGGGTCCGCGGAGAACCGACGTGGAATCGGCAGGAAATAAGACACTGAAGCTCCTCTCGGCTCGTCTCCGCTGCCCTCCTCAGCTCTCCTCACCACCGACACACGGAGCAGATATGCCGAGGTCGCGCCGCGATGACGTTAGCTACGTGGCTAGCAACCGCTGTCCTCTGAGGCGCACGCATATGACGTCAATTGCGTTCGTGTTCCAACTTTATTTGCAACCCAATGCAATGTTTTTCTTATCCCCACCTACTGTAGATAAATGTAACTAGTGATTGTGAACGAGGGACCGAATGATGTTTGTCATATGTGTTTCTTGAATGAAGCTGGTACATTAGCTAAGTGGGTATTACTGTGACTTATCCATCCATCCATATTCCAAACGTTTATCTAGTGCAGGACTATTGGGAATATTGAGTTTGAATCTGTTTCTATATTTCTGTGCATGAAAAGTCCAGGTGGCTTCATTCATGTGCTATTTAAGTAAACAGGAGTTACTCACCTGCCCTTAGTATGTGAAAGTGTGTATGACTGACATAGTGCTACGCATGTGGCCTAACTTATATCCCAGCTGTCCTGGGACCCAGACGAGGCAACTGAATGCAGTGACCTGGACTGAATTTGTCTGTTTCCTAAACTGGATTGATGTACATCTCATATACAATCTGATGTTATATGATCGGTCACAGGGAGTCTACTATTCAGAATCCAATATTTATGGTAAATAGAGTCATAGTGAACTAGCTGATTTGATTAATTTGTTCAAAGTAACGTAGTTAACTAGCCTTCATGAGAAAATCTGACATAAACCATGAAATTCCATGCATATCTCCCTAAGAAGTTAATACTACCGCATTGTTCACCCAAGCAGTTATGCGTATACTTCATTGATATTGTCTTCCTATAATATGACATTTTATGTCTTGATCTGTGCCAATCATAATAAAGCCAAAAGTACTAATAATTATGAGAAATGTGGACCTTCGTTATTGTCATGCATCCCATTTATGCGGATTTGGTTTGTGTTTCAAGAAAAGAAAATGGTATTTGCTGTTTTTTTTCTCCATTTTTTTATGTCCTGTATCTTATTCTGCCAGAGAGAGAGATCACTAGGCTGCGAAGAATGTGGGTCTGAGGAGCGTGGAATTGATGGCAGCTTCATGCCAGTAAACGCTGAGGAATATCCAGGAGTGTGATACAAGTATTCTGCAGGGAGACATAAAATCCAGAAATGTATGGAGCCAAACTTGCATCCAGATGTATGTAAACAGGACACCGAACAGAACAGAACAGAACAGAACAGAACAGAACACTGTTAACAATACATATAAAATAAGCAGGTACTTTTTCATGGCCTATGTCTGTGTATTTGTCTGTCAGTCTGTCTGTGTGCATTATTATCAAGACAGATCTGATCTTAACTACATCGATAACACCTATACCTTTCCTCACTATATGAAACAATAACAAATCGGTATAAACTTGGTAACCGAGGATTACCTATACTATACGATATTCAATATAGACCAATAATTCAACCTGTCAGAGAGATGGATAACAAAAACAGTCTGGACCACATGCGAAAATATTTTAGGTGTATATAGAGATGCTTGTTCCATGACGGAGGAAACGTTGTAATTTACTGAATTATTAACTTAATTTTTGATTTTGTCAGCTCAGCTTGACATTTTTGGACATGTGGGTAAACGTGTCAGATTCCTTGTGGTAATACCACGGCTCGTTTATTCTGTGAGAATTGCACAGAAGCAAGGACATTTACTCGCTCTGCAAATGAAACCCTCTGTGTTTGACCACAGAACGTCCTCATTGGTTCTGAGAGGTTCTCACACGGTTACGCGCATATCTCGGATTAACGAAAGACCCCAAGCCAGGCGACTCAAACTGTAGTTTGGGGGGTGGGGTGAAGTAAATGGTTCCCATCTGTTGCTCCAAGCCAGATCTGCAATTATGCAGCCGAGCTTGGCCGTAAAGACACGCACCGGTAATTGGCTAGCGCGTTCTAACTGTAAAGTTAGCGGACAAGGCTCGACTTAAATCTAAGACAAAAAGTGTGTCGTTACACGCATTGTTTCTAACGCCAAAGAAAAAATAATAAGTTATAATCGTTATTACAATCGCATATATGTATCATAGCTACATATTTTCTCACAAGCGTGGAGTGTCTTTGTGTCCTACTGAGCCTATGTTGACCTATATGTTGACTTAATGCCTGTCACATCACGATAATTAAAAGAAAGGATGCATCGTATTTAACAAAATTATGTTACAATGGCAAAGTAATGTTGAGATAACATTCTGCGTGCAACTAGCATTTGGCTTGACTGAATTGTGCCTTAATACTGCGCATGCTGCATGAGTATTAAGAGTTGTGAATGCTTGCTCGCGGGCAGCTCTCCTTCGCTAGTTTGCCGCCAAACACAGTAAGAAAAGCGGCTTTAGTTTGACACCGCTGGTGATCGTGCGGTTTCCATGCAAAAGCTCGCCATTAATTATACGGAGGGCCAGTGCAAGACTAGAACATGACAGCGGATAAGTCGTTAAAGGTCAAATGCTTCCATGGACTGCACTCCACCCACGGCTTATTGGTGCCATCAGTCATACATCAGATTGCTATAGGAACAGGGCCAGGTGAGAGATCTACAGATAAAGGGCACCACTGGTTTGGCCACACCCCCACGCACTTCTTTCCTCTTTATGGCGACAACAGCCAAAGGTTCTGAGAGATCCTGAAGCAAGGGGTGGGTGATTTTTCATCCTTGAGGTCTGCAAACCTACCTGTTCTAGAATGTTCCCAGTGAAAGACTCAAAGCTGAAAGTTGAGGTGGGTTATCGTAGGTGAATAACTACACAAACAGGCAAAGCCAATGCGCATTGCAGGCTGTGGGCATGTTTTTGTTGTGGCTTTGCGGCTGAGACCGGAAGACCGGCGATACAAAGACTATGGTTTTGCAGCGTAGCACAGTAGCATCTCCTCGCACCCACTCCCCCCCACGTACCACCACCCTGACTACATTGGGCTCAGATCAACATGGCCACAGGGACATTTAGTGTGCCCCTGTTCTCCGTGAAGTCAGGTGGCAGGAATGGCATTCTGCGAGACAATGGCACAAATTAAATGCTGCAGAGCGGCACCCAGTCTTAGGTGGAACGAAAGAAGGAGAGATGGCGGACTGTGCCGTTATGACAGCAAGCTGATTGGGCGTGACACTTACACAGCCCAAGGATAGGAATGGCGTGCTCGTGCTGAACACCTTTTCTCACATAAGAGCCACTGCATAAAGTGATAGCAATGCTAGAGAATAATCAGATAAATAATTTATTTGAAGGACAGCCCTGGTGTCCCCCCCCCCGCATCAGATCCGAGGTCAAGTGGAGGCTCGGTTTTGTTTAATCTCAATATATACTTTGTACAAACCAGTCCGACCTGAATTTGGTCCGAGGACGGAGAAGAAGACATGAGGAACACCTATGTTTACCGACGCTGCTCGCAGTCACTCTAATGGGTGTCAGCGCAGAGAGGGCTGGGCCACCGGCTCCATGGTAACATGCTACACCTGACAAGAGCCCCTTGAGTGTGAGATATGGCAGGGAATGAGCGGTTAGCGGCCTGTATAATGAGAACCTGTGAAAAAAAGCACCGGCACGCTCCTGTCTGAGAGCAGACGAAGGGCCAGCGAGGCAGCCCTTATCCATCTGCTGACGAAAACGGAGCTTAACTGTCACTGCAGCGGGAAATGATCGCTGGCGTGTATGGTTGCCGCCAGGCATACTTCTTAGGCAAAGACGTCACATTTCATATCAGGTTGGATTCCACTTCAGTGCTTCTTATTACCAGGGACTCAGACACGGGAGGGGGGGAGGGGGCAGGGTGTCTGACTCTATCACCCCTGGAATTCTGTATATGCAATACTTGGAAAGTACACCGGTTCAGTTTCTGTGTACACTGGAGGGATGAGGCATGCTGGGAGAACGTGAAGATACAACTTTATTAAAAAATAGGGCTGCTCAAACAACGCCGAACACTTGCCGTTTTTATACTCCCCAGGGAGAAGCTATTACCTGGGACAAAAGAAGGAAAGGAAAAAAAAAAATCACACTTTACCATGGTAACACTTTCCAGAAACAATTCAGGCGAGCGCATCTGACACAGATGGGCAGTTTTAGGGAATCTATATGACGGGCTTCTTCTTCGGGTTCAGAGACAACGTGGAATATTGCCTTGAGTAGTTCACAGATGCGATGGCACATTGAAGGAAGAGTAATGATCTTGCTGATTTTTTTTTTCTCCGGAATGATCCTGTACATCCCGAGCTGGGATCAAAGTAATATTGACCCTATTTATTATGTCATATAGCCCCTAATGGTACACATTGCCTTGAAGGATCCCAGTCCTCGTGCACATTTTCTGCTCTTATGAGCTCTATTATGACCTAATGATGCACAGCTGAGGCCAAGGAGACATAAAGGGATCAGGGCGGGCGGGGGGGGGCGGGGTTAGTCGCTAACTCCCAGACTCACGTGACACGGAGACGTGCGGCGGGTCATTGGACATCCGGCGAAAAGATGGGTCGTCCAGGTAGAAAGACAGCCAGATATGTTCGCCAACCATTCGCTTTGCGAGCCGTCCAGCAGGTTTGGACGTGACCTGCATGTTTAGCCTGCATAACGACACTGTTCGCTCACGGCCTAGCTATTCCGAAAAAAGCCCCCCAAGTTTCATCAAATTTCATGAGTAGCATAATATTATAGCACCAAAATTAATTATTACTTATGAAGACAAGCTATTGCAATAACAAAAATATAAAGCTTTTGTTTCAAGAGTTTAATTTACAAAATGCAAAAGGCTTAGGCAGAGCGGCAAAAAGGTAAAATACCTAATTTTATACATTTATAAATATACACGACTGAAAAAACGTTAGGGGCTTTTCTGGCACTTACAGGCAGGATTGCAAACTCTCATCTCCCCCTAATCCGGTAACCGGTAAAGGTGATATACTACCGATGGTAGAGCATTGCATTCATGATCAACATCTGCATGCTTCTGTGAGGACGAGGAATTAGGCTGGAATGCTCACTGCACATGCCTCTGTTACCACCGGCGTTATCTCCATGGGGAATTACATCTGCTAATGTATATGCGGTCCACGTGACAAATCACTGTTTTCCCCCACCCATCCTCCTATATTACTAAGATATCTTTTATTATCCTGTCTATATCAAAAAGGCACGTGGAATGGCACTTAAATGGCAGCACAGAAAATAGAACAGCGGCACATGTAGTTACCACCCGTCTGCAATTTTCTTCTCCTGAAGGTTGAATGGCGAAGACATCTAAAAGACGTGTACGTAATGAAAAGCGCATACATACACCCACAGGCCAGGTCCCTGTAAACACGCCGTCCAAGAATACAACATGTCAAGTGCCACAGGAAACACCATGTCCGACCATTCCCATCCCGGTCCCGGTGCAGGTTCCGGAGTAAAAAATAAAAACCAGAGGAAAAAGGTCCCTCATGAGAATCTACTTAAGTTTTATAACTGAATGTTTTTATGAACGAAAATAGATGTATTAACTAATGTCCACTGTTTTTTTTATGATGCATTGTCCATATGCGGATATACTAATAAAATAGGAAGTAAACTGATAATGATAAGGACTTTTAACAGGACTTTCCATTTGCTTTCATTTACTATAGCATGATGGCCTTTGTGGCATCAGTCAGCCTATGAGAAAAGTAATCCATGGTAATCTGCATTCCGCAGGTCACTGTTGTGGTGGCAGGAGGATTCAGGGCGGTCGTGATGTCCAGTCCAAATGAGGCGGCATAAGGAGACTCCACTGCACTCTC
This sequence comes from Mormyrus hasselquistii, assembly GCA_026779605.1. NCBI lineage: Eukaryota > Metazoa > Chordata > Actinopteri > Osteoglossiformes > Mormyridae > Mormyrus > Mormyrus hasselquistii. Next base: position 2,232,099 of record JAODKE010000092.1, read on the forward strand.
ATGGGGCCCTGCGATGGACAGCGGAGTGTCAGTATCTTAGCAGGTGGGGTGGCTGCAGGTGGCTCTGCAGGGCGCTGTGTGGACAGAGAATGAGAGTATCTTGTGGAACCTTTACAGCCATGCATAGCTTTCATGCTGCGCTGTCGCTCAGTACATGCCATCCAACAGAAGACCTACGCTTCTTGCTGACATCTATGAGAGGTGCGGGGCTAAAGATGGGACACTGTAGGGGTGCCTGAGAGGGGAGTGGCTAAAGATCAGACACTGTAGGGGTATTTATGAGAGGGGCGGGGCTACATATGGGACACTGTAGGGGTGCCTGAGAGGGGAGTGGCTAAAGATGGGACACTGCAGGGGTATTTATGACAGGGACAGGGCTAAATATGGGACACTAAGGGTCTCTGAGAGGGGCGTGTCTAAAGATGGGATATTGTAGGGCTGTTTAAGGTAGGAGCGGAGCTAAATATGGGACACTGCAAGGGTGTTTAAAAGATGGGCGGAGCTAAAGATGTAACACTGCAGGAGTGTTTAAGAGAGGGGCAGAGCTAAAGATGGGACATCTTAGGGGTGTTTAAGGTAGGAGCGGAGCTAAATATGGGACACTGCAGGGGTGTTTAAGAGAGGGGCGGAGCTAAGGATATGGCACCATCCCCCAAAACACTCCCCGAAACACACGTATATTCAAACAGACATCACTGAACACAAGGCCAGTGCCCAGGGTTGAGGTCAGCACCCAGAGCCTGCGGTCATGAGCAGAGCAGTGGTCGTGTCAGGCAGCAGTGGGGTCATGTATCCACCCACGGACAATCGGGCCAGTTTTTCAGCACACTGTGCATCTCACACAATCTGCTGTTTCTTTTCTGGTTCCATCACCACAAAGCTTTGCTGAATGCGTCCGTGTCGGTGCACGGGCAGCATCATGCCAAGCCTGCACAGATGTACCTCTAACACCCTCAAAACTGCACCATACAGACCAAACGCTTCCCAGTGCTGAGCGAGGATTACGGTGCCGAAGCCAAAACTCCAACACACGAATAAATCCACCTTTTAGACGCACGAGCGACAACTATCAGAAGGGTAAGAATGATCCCTTTGTCAACATTTGGCCTAATTAAGGTAATTAGGAAAAAAATAAGAGAATAATGAATGCTTAGGAAACCAAGGGGGGACCGTGACTGAAAATATAATTCACTCACTCACTCGGTTCAATGCATTTACAAATAGCCTTATGGCCTTTGCTCTGACATCTGCAGAGATGTTCCTCCTGCAGTGTGATCAGTGGGACAGGGCCCTGACCACACTCCCCCCCGGTAAAGGACAGGTCACGAGCACTTGATTAGTAAACAAAGCAACAGGGTCTTGGTAGTAAGGGCACCGTAAGAGCCGGAACGTTCTGGTTCAGAACGAAACAAATCCGAACCAAGATTTTGTTCCAACCAACCAACTGAGTACTCTGACTGGGGCTCTTTATACTGAACTGGTTGATTGGAAGAAAATCTTGGTCTGGATTTGTACTTACTGACCCTGAACTTTCTACCATTGCCTAAGGGCCACAGTTCAGGGCGCATATCTAACAGGAGCAAAGAACAATGAATGCCAGAGTTTCACCATGCAAAAATCCCAAGAAATACAAATAAGCTACATCAGCAAAAGCATAACATACAAAAAAAAGAATAATGCTGACGTTTTGCTGAGGCTGTTACAGCACTAAAGGTAATGCCCCTAAACATTATGTCATTTTGCTCTGCATTACACAAACGGGTTTGAAGTTCCCCATTTTACCCTGTCTGGTAAGTTGAGGGTGCCAGTTCCTGTTAAGTTATCGGCAATGGAAGGCTGCCTGACTGAGTGAGCCACGGAAACAGCGACACTGCGCTTTGAGAAAGAAAAGGGGTCAATGTGTATAATTTCAGAAATGTGCACACCTGAAACGCTGTTTTAGTTTTCGTGTCTGGAATCCAGGCCGCTTCCCACAGCTGTGAAAAACAGATAAACAAGCCTATAAACCAGGTGCTGAGAGCTGGACCCAAGTGCATTAAGTCATTAGCTTACATGACAAACGCTTCCAGGTCTGCTTAAGGCACATCCATCCATGCATTGGCCAATGCGAGACGTTTGACCATAATATATTCAAATAAGGTTTCTCACCCCATTTTTCATGTTTCTTATATTCACTGAAAACAGAGTTCATGCTACAAATCTAAGAAATATAGCACACACTGATTTGCTTTTCATATATTCAGAAAAAAAACAGATGAACTGAATGCCTTAGTTGGCTACAATATTTCAAAATATAGTATTCATACGACCTCTTCTGGCGGAAAACTGTACTGCAGGAGAGTTGTGCGTTTATAACATAAATATATAAATATAGATTGCTACACATACAAATTCGGAGGTCAGACCATACATATGTAGTGCTCAGCAATGTAATGAGCTGCAAATCTAAATGCATATAATTAAATGATAAAAGGAGGACTATTTGATCAAGGTAATGTATTGGTAGTTTGTGGGTACTCACATTAAACAATATTATTAATAACTAAACTGCAGTACTAACAAAGGTCACTCACAGTCTTTGGAAATCCACTTATCCAGATCCTCCATCTCTAATTCCAGGACAGATGGAACGTCTTCCTCAAACTTGGGCCTGGAGAGACAAAATTGGGGTCTAAGAAACAATGCTGGACTGGCGTAGCTTCTGCTTGCAGATTAATCTCGCTTTGACTGTTGAATATCTGGAGATACAGCGGGAGAAAAAAGCTCATATGTATGATGTTTCGTCCATCCAATTTCCAACCTCATATCCAGCACAAGGTCATGAGAGGCTCTGGAGCTCATCCCAGTAGCATGGAGCACTAGGAAAGAGATCGCCATGGACAGGATGCCAGTCCTTCAAGTGATACACACATCCACACGCATACAATCACACTACGGAGAATCTAGCAACAGCAATTCACTTTGTGTGTCCAAACCAGCTGAAATGCTGCTGCCGTCCAGAAGGGGGTGCTACACACACAGACACTGCCATGCAACCAATTTTACAGGAGTACATTACATCATTTTTTAAATATTAATATACATTTCTACACAACAAATGTTCTCTTCACCAGCCATTATTCATTAATATAATTGGGCAGAAGTAATTTACTAACTAACCGGCAATTCCTGAGTAACATCAAAACAAAGTCAGACGGCTTGGTTCACCTCCGTCAAACAGGATATCACACATGCCGCAGGTCTTTGAAGCATTAGAGACTTCAGTTACGACACTGACAGTCCATCACTGTTCACGATGGCCTTACAAACTTTCGATGATGTGCACGTTACAAGTTCAGCTACACCCCAAATTGAGTCACGTAACATTACATCTGCAAATCCCCAAGACAAAGAACCTGACTCCATTTAAAAGCCTCAAGTTGTGCTCGTGTCAGTGAGTTACATGCGTCAGTGGTTGGACTCGAGTCAAAAACAAGTCACATACAAATACAAAAGTGTCCTCTTTCTTAACTCGAGGGGGTTACCTCCTAAAAAAAAGTTTCACGCTCACAATCAACTGGCAATGTCACAAAAGGCCACGTCTTTCAGTTAAACGTGACTCACAGTCAGGCGTGATCGAGAATTAATATAAAGTGTAAGTTCCTTAAGCAAAACAGGCTGACTACAGAAATTATCTGCCACGCCCCTGCTGACAAAACCAGGAAGTGAACAAGACGAAACCTGACCCAGACTGTAACAAAGCACTACTGAAGGAGTTGGGGACAGACCACGAGACACGGCAAACAAACTAGTCAATAGAAATTACTTCATTTTCAGTCTGTCAGCTTGGTTAGTTACCTCTTCCGTAGTTTAAAAAAACAACTCACTTGCCATCACAGGCTGTACAGAAAATCAAAGGGGGCATCACGTGATAGGAACCTGATTCATTTCACCAGGTAAAGAGATGATCCTACTGGTGATGCTGTTACAAACCAAAGCTAATGTTCTCTGTAAGAACGTTGTGTATGTCGAAGTGTACAGGCACCTGACCGTACACTATCCTGTACTGCGTTTCCTGTTACAAACCAAAGCTAACGTTCTCTGTAAGAACGTTGTGTATGTCGAAGTGTACAGGCATCTGACCGTACACTATCCTGTACTGCGTTTCCTGTTACAAACCAAAGCTAATGTTCTCTGTAAGAACGTTGTGTATGTCGAAGTGTACAGGCACCTGACCGTACTGTACACTATCCTGTACTGCGCTTCTCACGCTGCTTTTGCCTTGTTTTATGAATAAAAATACACACAGATAACTGGCCAATCAAGTCAGAAGCATTAAATTCCCTGTCTGGTATCACTGAAAGATTGAACTTACATTGGAATCTTTTCTGCATTGTCCTTGAATAAATCCTCATCCTTTGTTTTATCTGAAAGAGAGAAAGTACTTTTATAACACTGATTTCTTGATTAACATTAAACCAAAAAATGTCAGTGCATCCTACTCACCATTTTAAGGCCTTGTAGGAAGCCTGTATGTTGACTGCCAGTTAATCAATTTAAAAATTCTAATTAAATTTGACATAATTCCCTGTCCAGTCACAAGTTTCTAGCATTGCATTGGCTATTAATTGATTAGATTTTCTTTTGGCTGTCAGGGCCGCATCAGTTAAGCGGAGGTTGCAGGACACGTGACTACACTTACGCAAGCTGTTGAATGGGCTCTTCTGCCTTCGCCTGACAAGAACAACAGCGATAAGGCCCGCTACAAGCAGCAGAAGAACCAGGGGGACAGCCATCGTCAAGGTGTTCAAATACACTCCATGCTTAGAATTGTCGGCAGGCCCTGCAATGATTGACGATTTTGAGAGACCTTCTAGGAATAAAACATAAAAGCCTACATTGTTGGAGAGGTCAAGTCAAATGACTCTTGTGTAACTTCCATGTGCACTGCCATTAACAGTCTCAAAATGAGCTGCTAACACAGTCATTTTGTAAGAAGAAAAATCATGTTCTGCTGGGAAGCTTGACTCAAACACAATACAGTGTAATTTCTTGAAAGTTCATTTACATGGCACTTTTATCCTAACTGACTTATAGTAGAGGGAAGGGTTACAATATATGTGTATTTCCTGGGATCTGAACCCATGATCCTTTGTGTTGTTAGCGTAATGCTAGTGATAGCCAAATAAAGCTTCATGAACCATTTGCTGTATTTTTTCACCCCACTAGATGGTGCTCTCTATTCCAAAAATGGCTCAAAGCATGCACCAAAGCAAGAGCACCAACTAGTGGGGTCAGAAAATATACCAAATGGTTCATGAAGCTTCATTTGGCCATTGCTACATAACATTCTAGTTGTTGAGCTGCAGGAGCCATCAGACATGCATGGAGTCCACTAGAAGCAGCCGGCCAGTAAGAAAGCTTTCATCCCCTGAAGATACTGACCTCTATCTTGAACGGGATCCTCGGTAGTAAGATTTGAGTGACTGCCTTTGTGATTCCCCACTTTATTGTCTCCTACAGCTTCGCTACGCCAGGGCACTTCATCTACCATTTCGGAAACAGCCTTTATTTACCGTAGGTCACAGTATGCTACAGCAAGGTACTGGTATAGTACATTTAGAGCTGGTTTCAATGCTGACACAAGTTAGGTAAAGTGACAGGTCTGCACCCGCAGCACACAGCTACAACAGTCAAGGGAAAAGAACGATTTAGCTCAGTGGTTCTGTTCTGTTCTGGACCAGTTCTGTTTAGCCTCAGGATCCATGTTTTTTCCTGGTCATTAAGTCTTGACCCAATTTTTTTAAATTTTGAGCCATATTTATTTTGCAAGAAAGTAGTCCACAACTGTAAACAGACAATTCTACATATAATCTTAGGGGCCTATTTAAATACTGCCCCCGTAAGTCTGCCAGGGTATCCATGCCCCTCCAACGCCCCTGACAGTAAATAGAATTCAGTGATGTTACAAAAGGAAATTAAATTTTTGGATTGCGACCCACCATGGTTATGGTTTCAAACCCCCACCCCCCCTGATCTCAAATATTCACTTGAACTTTACCTGATGCAGAGAACTGGAGCTCTTCTGCACCTGCATCCATGGCTTCAGGAAAAGGGTGTTAGATCGAGGAGGCAATTTTAGACTAGATAACAGCAGAGCTATTTTTACTAATGCTATAGTTAGGAATGAACTTGGTTCTGTAACAAAGCATTCAACGTGCAAAATTATGTCATGACGAAGTGAAATGAATCAGGTATATTAATGGCAGGAGTCGCCTCAGTTGATATTATTGTTACATTGTACGTTAAGTGCATTACGTAATTCAGCACCAAACGCAGAAACAACGCCTCCCGCCAAAACTTTACCTGAGTGCTCAGGATCGTGGGTCTCCAGCTCGCTCTCCGCGGTGGGCAGCTGCTCGCCGAGCACTGAAAAGTAACTGGCCTGGTTATGAAAACTCCTCATTGCGTTTGTTTCGCCAGCTAAAAAGCCACACAGCCAGACAGGCAGTGAAGCAAAAGAGACGAAACCTAGGTGTCAATCCAACCGAAAGCGGGAGGAAGTTGTTCTCTCCGCACCGCCATCATCACAATCCCACAAACTGTCAGATTTTCGCTTCTGTGGCAAACCCCGATTCGCACCATGTAAGAAAAGTGACCATATACGAAGGTTTAAAACATGCTTATTTCTTGTCCTTTGCCGGCTGTATTCGGGATAAGTCTGCGTCACATCCTCCTCAGAGTGTCGCTTGGCAGTGATAAACCAACACGCTACATCTCAACAGGGGTTATTTCTATTAAACCAATTAGCTTTACTTAAATCACTGATTTCTTTTCAACGTTTATACGTGTATACAGTTTTTTTAACGAAACTCCAGACATCAGGGTTATGAATAAAAATTAAAATTAGTGAATTCAGTTTTAAACAGCAAATCTATTAATTCAATAAAATGTATTGTACTAACAGTGTTACTACATTAAATATACCAGACAACACACAAAACAATAAACCTTTATAACTGTATAGAACTACTATTAATATGTAACAAGATATAAATATTTAGGAATATGAATTTCCTCATACGCGCAGCTGGCGAGTTAACTCATCGCACAAAATCCTGGGTGTAACTTTTCCAGACCAAATATTTCAAAATATCCTGTCAGGAGTTTCGTTTCCTTCGGCTGTGTTTACCCACACGTTATACGATTTTGGTTCATTTTCTCATTTAAAGGTGACCTCCATCTTTAGTTTACCTTCCGGGAAACTAACGGCAACGAGCGGTAACGTACTAATTCCATGGGTAAAGTATATAGACAAATGGCAGCTATTCATTCCCAGGGCCAGGTAGAAGACAACCGCCAGTGACTCGGCTGGACCATTCTATTGTTCTTAAAACTTTTTGAGCAGGAAACTAAATAACCACTTTCACACAGGGCCCCTAAAAACAGCCGGATCCCGCCGCAATAGCGTTAATGTTTCCTAATAACGTGCTCGTCCTTACAATCTCGAGGAGGGTGTCCGGTTTTTCACTAATACAAGTTATGGGTAAAAAAACAGCATACGAGAAAAGAATAAAATTTAATAAATCGTTTTGGAGGCTCTTAAATGTTGTGGATATAGGATGCCTACAATTGTAGGTTTTTAGCCTAATTTTAAGTATTAAGTATATTTTAAGTTTTTTTTTTTTTTTACCAATAAAAGAAGACACCATTAAATAGAAAAAGCATAAACAGCACCAAAATTCAACCCCCCACCCAAAAAAAGACACACTAGATGCTCAATGACCACAACACCACATAAATCCCCGTCAATCCTGCCCCTTCATTGAATTCCTCATCTCCTTTTGCCCTGGAAGAGCAGTGGATGGGTGTAGTCCCTGTGCGGGATAAAGAGCTGTTCAATACCTACCGGAGCACAGAGCGGCGGCCGTCACCAGTAGGACCGTTAGGGTCATCCTGTGGCCCCCGTTCAGCCCTCCAGCCTCACCAGAAGCAGGCATAGTGCCATTGAACCACGACTTGCACCGCAGCTGTCATGACATTCTCTACTTCCTGTTTCCTGATTAGGCTTTGACTCACCTACATTTTTTTTCTCGTTAGCAAAAACAAGAGATCTCTCGGATGTGATGCAATCAGGCTGTGAGCTGCAGAGCAAGTAGCCACAGGCCTGGCGGCTGAGTCAGATCTCTTCAAATTCCCCCAGCTAAGGTACACGGACATGCCAAAGAAAGAGAAATAAAACAAGCAGTGAATCCATTGAAGAGGAGAAACGACTTTAAAAGAGTTTTAAAGGCGCAAAGAATAGTCTGAACATGCAGCTCTTCTTTTGTATTTAAGTTTTCTGGTGATATCGAGAGGCAAAAAAATTCAGTGCAACTTTGCATGTATTCCACTCAACAAATACGTCTAGTCCCCTATTGCGTATCGTTATCAGATTCACACCACAATGTTGTAAAAAGCAGAACAGCTGACATAAGATAAGTCAAGAGCTCTGTTTTCGCCGGAGATGATAAAAAGATAGATAAACGGTGCAGTTTGCATGCTTAAACACGACCATTTGCAACTGAAATTGTTATTGTCAAGGGATATCCTGGTTTACTTTAGGGTTTTTTGACTAGATAATTGCTTGATTGATAAATTTGCGGACAGAGGGATGGAAGGGTGGATGAATAGTGCATTGCCAGAATTCAGAGGCTTTTCATCCGTTGGTATCAGCTATAGAAAAACACCCTGGCCTAGAGCATGTGCATAACATGGGAGTGTACTTAACGGGGACTGTTACTCCTCTCCTTTCACTGCACATGTGCTGAGGCGGAACTGATCTG
>JAODKE010000092.1:2261477-2271485 GCA_026779605.1 Mormyrus hasselquistii
TCGGCGGAAAACAACCCCCCCCGGCCCCCCCCCCCCCCCACCCCCCATTTCCCCAACAGCCATCTGCGGTTCTCTAGTACGGAGGCTGTTACCGGGGGGCATTTGTGGGAACCCCCAGGGCGATCCTTGTTCCGGGCCACATCGTCCCTCGAGATCCATCACAAGAACCAGGGAACCTGCAGAAGCAGAAGAAATATTTATGAAACACTTAGTCCTGTCCTATATCTAGAGTTTTAAGTTTTGTACTATCCTGGTCGAGATCTTATCGGAGGAGGTGTTCAGGTCTGTGGTGGAAAAATGCTGGTGTTTGGAGTGATGCACTACTGGGAGGGGGGGTGTTGTCCTACTGGTCTGAATACAGTGACCATGGTGGGCTGGGGGGGGCATGACGGTGCTTTGAGTCGGTCTTCCTCCGATAAGATCCGATCATCACTCTATCTGTCTTTATATGATTATTCCTCCTTTCATTGAGGGAGGAAGGAGCGTTTCCTATGAATTGTCAAGCAGAACTTTTTGTAATTCCTAAGACCTGTAGACCAGCCTTAACCTTCGACGTCACGTGCCTTTTTAAGAGATCGATCTTCTCGCATGCCGCCAGAATGTTCCCCTCCGTCGGCGGCGGCGGTGAACGGACCAAATAAATAAATGAATACCAGCATAGAGCAGTCAGTTTCTTTCCAGAGTGTCTTTAGCAACCTCTATAAAAAATAACCACTCCAATTCCCTGTCTATTTTACCTATTGTATCCAAACTAATAAGCTTTGATATTCCACGTAAACCAAATGGAGCTGAAATGAAAACTATATCTGTATCCAAGAAAGACCAGCATTACACCCTAGTCTGCTGAGATTCTCAGTCTTTCAATGATTTTGATTTTTGTCTTTTTTTTTTTTTTTTTTAAATAAAGAGGAACGGGTTTGTTTTCTCTAGTTTTGGTGACTATTTTAGAGCAGTATGTGAGGAACATTAGAGCCCTGTGATATTTGACCTTGTGTTTACTGACAGAACTATATAAATATTGATATATATTTGTAATTTTCTATATTTACCTTGGATATGCACACATTCAGTCGTGGGCTTTTAATGCTTCTCGCCAGAAGACATGGCTAAAATATGCCTCTGTAGTGGTGATATCTGTGGAGTTAAGGTGTTGAGTGGAATGGGTTCTGAAATGTTGTGTAAAATCTTGAAAAACCAAACTAATTAAACTTGGTGTTTTTCTTCACAATCGCCGCTGTTTGTTCTTTGGGGGGGGGGTAATGCTCGTCTGCTCAATCACGCTGCCCTGTGTGGGTGATAGTTGGTGCCGATAGCCTGTAGCTCTTAGGTTTAACTGACACACAAGCTCTGAAATTCAGGTTTGTCGTCACATTTAACACCGATATTTAATCCAGAGCGATATTTTTGAGACGGCAGGGTCAAACAATCCCTGGGGCAATTGGTGGTTAAGGGTCATACTTGGGCATCTCTACAGTAAAATCACTCTGAACTCTGCTGGGATTTCACCAGTGTCCTCCCCCACTGAGGCACATGCCACAGGCTGTCCCAGTGGCAGGAGTCGGAGCTTCATGTCTTCCCAGCGGAAAAGGGGGGTTGCTCTCTAAACTGCCATTTACTCTGACGGGGGGGTCATGGTTTGTGGGGTGGAAAAAGACATCTGATTGTTTGTTGTGGTAATTCTTCTGCAAGTGGCCCAAGGCTGTGTTTCTGGGTAACCTGAGCAGGGCTTTCTAGGTAGGACATGAGTGCAGCATGTATGTGCTTTTAAATTATTAACACCCCACAATCAGTTTGAATAGCACAGCCATTCATCACATTGCCGTCCCCCCCCCATCCATTCATGCTGTAAAAATGAAATACATATCACAATGTTATTTTGCGGTTTGTTTTTTATTCTCGTCATAAATAACTATTAAAGGTAAGTAATCTTCTGACAGTTATTGGATAGGAATGGAAGAAATGGGATGGCCAGATTAAATAATGCTGATGGACAGCACAAGGAGAGTTACGGTACCAAATATCACAGACTGGGGCGTGGGGGGTGTTTCTCACTCCTTAGCAGCTGTGTTGGGAAACGGGAAAACAGGCATTTCCTGCTGGAGGGACACAGGACAAGAGCCAAGGTAAGGTCTTTTCTTTCGTGTCACCAAAAAAATCATTCACTTATACCAGGCAATTCCGTTGATGTCACAATGCTGTGAGTCCTGCCTGCTCCTTCATGCTGCTCGATGCCTGTACCATTATCTTATCTAATGACAAATCAGTCCATCCCGATCGTCCGTCCCACTACTGCAGCAATTGCAGGTGCTGTTACAGTCCTGTTCAGGGAGCCATTTTTTCCTGAACATGCCCAGAGGCTGGAGGGGGGGGGGTCATTTGAATATGCCTGAAATTGTAATGAGTTGTTTATCCTCTACTGTCACCAACCTCAGAGAACCAGAGTGCAGAGGACAGGACCGGAAGCTGGGCATGGCTCTCCCACACCCCGCCGATGCTGTGCGGAGCATCTTGAAGAGGCAGGTGCTTGAAGGAAGGTGTACTAAACTTAAACTTCTCTTCCCTATTTACAGAGGGCACCTCCCTGCCACCACCCCCCCGTACATGTGCCTGGTGGTCACGTAGCTTTACGTAGCATAGCTGCTAAATAGGCTTTACAACAGGAATCTCTATGCTAATTACAGAACGTGGTATGCTTTTAATATATATTTATAAATTCAAATGTTATCCAGGTCAAAGTGACTACATAGGCAGCCATCAAGTGCAGTGCTCTATAAGCACTTTAAGCACACTGGATTTAAATTAATTTTTATTTCTCCCTGCTTTATTTCATTCAGTTTCCTGCTGCATAGGTTTTGCCGCACTTTCCACCCCGCTGTTACGTAATTTGCCTCAACCAGTGAATTATGGGAAAAGAGACAGTGTCTCCCTCTCCCGATGTGGGTCTTTTAAGTAGAGTGACATGACTACGGCTTGGCTCAGCCGTGCTAATGATTGCAGTTCGATGAGAGACGAAGTGCCTCGGAAGAAGGGAGGGGGGGGGGGCTCTTAATTTACAAATGATGGTCTGGATGGGGGAAGCAGACCATGTGTGCGGTGATTTAAAGCATTTACAGCTGACAGATTCACGCTGATGCGCAAGTTACCATGACTCACTCTGGTAGCGATCTGTCAATATGAGATGCCCTGAGGTCAAGTTATAAAAATATTGCAAGGAGGATGATAGGGGTAGAGTCAGTAGATTTATCTCTATGGGAGTGACAGTTACACAGAATAATTTGGGGGGTGGGTTGTGGCATCCCATGACAACGGAAGCCCTGAATATACCTTTAAGAACATTGCTGTCTGATTACTCCTTACAGCAAATTTAATATCAGGGTCAGACGTCCGTCTGAGCTAAGTATATAGGCATTAAAGTAATTTTGTCAGTTTCTAAGTATGATCAAACAAGCCATGTCTGACGTTTGGCAGAAAATTACCAGAGGGTCTGAAATGGACACTGTTTCCGACGCTGAGCTCCTGTTCCCTCCAGAGCTGCAGCAGCAAAGCCTGAGAGGGAGCTCGAGAGGGTAATTGACCAGGTGTCTGTGACATTGCACTGGTCCCCTTGTCTTTCCATGCAGACAGCTCTGTGCATTGCGGTTATTCTCAAGAATCCCCAGAGAGGAACGAGAAATGCCAGTGCTTCTTTAACAGCGGTAGTCAAATGGACATTTTGACTAGTTTCGACAGCTAAGTGGCTAATCAGCATTTCTTAATTTGACACTGATTGCAAATCGATGTATTTGATAAAAACGTAAATAAACAGCGACGCGTGTCGTACCTAACGTGGCCACAAGGGGGAACCTTTTGGTTAAGTCAGGCGTGGTCGACGTCTGGAACTGCGAGCTGAACTGACTTAGTACTCAAATAGCTGCACTTTGATCGTGATAGTAAAGGACAGAATTGATTAAACGAAAGCAGGTTATGAACAAAACTGTCAAGATTAGGAGCACAATATTATGGCTCACTTCTAACCAAGTATCTACAATTCATTCATCCATCCATCCACCAGCCATCTTTTATGTCAAATATATGGTACATGGTTGCATTAATGCTAAACTTCCGATGCACCCAAATCAATTATGGGGTTGAAAATTAATTGGTTAATTTAAGTCTATCATCTGACATAATATACGGATCGGCGTGGGTTGTGAGGGAAAGGATTAGGAAGCACTGACTTAGATGATCAAAGTCGTCCGCTCACAGAAACACTGTGAAGCACTTTCAAACACAGGCCTACTCTTTTCTATCCCATACAATAAATTGAATTTTAGGCTTAACAACCGGCAGCTCGTTTCTTAGATAACCAAAATGTGTCTGAATTCCACGCTGCCAAAAATCGAGCAATTTAATAGACCTGCCTCTGAAAGAACTGGAAGCAAAATAATTCCGTAGGCTTTTTTGATTAAAATATGAATTGCTGCTGGAGGAAATGCTTACTCACTGTGACCGCAGACGACATTTTAGGGTGCAATCGGCTGAATCAGCAAACTATAAGACCCGTAACCTTGAAAATGACAGCCCGCGGTTAGGTCCTGTTAAAATCCACACATTACCACGCAATGTTTGTTTTACGCATAATATCTCAAATCCATAACAAATTATAGGTGACTCCAAATCCCAAATAAAAAAGATTTGTACATTATTTTAAAGTAAGATTTGTGTCCCAATTAAATTAGTTCACAAATATTTATGTGGGTCAATATGCGCTATAAACTGCAGCATAACAGAGTAAACATATTCATTTCAATATGTAGTATTTTTCGGCCCAATGGCAGACTTCCCCAAACGGAGGTGTCTGATTATAATTACGGTTCCTCTGGATGGGACATGTTATTAGACATCCCGTGTTATGCGCCTGCAGGGCGGAGACGCCTCCCTCGCTCATTCACCTGAGCCCCGCTGCGTGTACGCAGGCGCAGACCCCGGCCGCTGCTGCCTTGCCAGGATCCCTGCAGGTTCGCGAGGCAGCCGCAGCGGACGGTGCGCTTCTGCAAAGAGACAGGAGGATACGGGACCTGCTCCTGCTCTGAAACGCACTAACCGTACGCATTAAATAACAAAACGGACTATCTATTCTCAAGCTTATAGCTGCTTATTTTAATGGTAAGTTCCGACTATAGTTAGGTTGTGTGTTGCAGTTTTATTTACTTAAACGTTGCTCGCTGGCGACTATAAACTAAAGCACTGCGGCTGTGCCAAGAATGTGAAATTACATCATTTGATTAATCGTGGAGGGAACATCCACCTGTCAAAACGTCGTTTTCGCGACTGTTAATGCGGCACTGTATACAAGGCGATGGTTTTTCCACCACAATAACACATTTTTATTTTTTTCAGCTTTGCGGATCATCTGGGAGAAAAGCAGTGGGAAAAAGGTAAGATCGCTCTCGAGTGAAATTCTTTTGGGCGCATCCGAAATAAGACAAAAATAAAGCAACACCACCTATTCAATCGTTAACGGGTAGCAGTGTAGTGAGCAATAAATAGTGTAGGCATCCTTGTTTTTTATTTATACAGGTGATCGCGAGATCCGTGCTTTGGTTTCTGTTAATAATTTTAATTTGCCAGCACCACGACAAATATTGTGACTCTGGTTTGTGGTAGAAGATAAACTCAAGTAAACACAAACTAAGTTTTTTTAAGTCGTGCCGTGTTGACTGTAATTTGCTGGATCAGTTTGGGTGCTTTTTCCAGGTGCTTATGTCAGTCGCCCCGAATTATATGCCAATTTGTTTTTGTGTCCCCATTGAAAAGAGTAGAGCTTTATTTTTAATGAATACTAGATTAATTGCGTGATTTGTGTCCTTGGACACAGGAAATGGAACACATGATGGTCATTTCTTGTTGTACAATTGAGTGCTCAGAAAGGGCACAGGCGCCGTGGGCTTGGAAACAGCGGCTACCCGGTATCCAGGCGCAAACCCCCGGAGAGGAACTGGAGACTCTGCGACGCGTGTGCAGCAACATGTGGCAGTGTGCGACTGGCACAGATGTCCGAGATTACAGTCAATTCAGTGTCGCAGTATGGAAAATGCACCTGCTTTAACACCGGGACCTTAATAGACGTTTGGTCGAGCTAAGAAATTGTGAAAACATGCAGCCTGTAGTGTTAGGGGGTAGATCCATCTGCTCCCAAAAGCTTTTGCGTTTTCTAGTAGACGAGGCACCGTGCACCATTCAGTCTGGTATAAACTCGTGCACAGTGAAATTGCAAGAGGAAAGAAAATCACTTGACTATATCAGTATCATTTGTCCAATACAGAAATAATGAATGAAATGGAAAAAAAACCCAAAAATGACTGATTTAAGAAAACTATTGTATTTTGTAGTGATACAGTAATTTAAAGGGATATTATAATATATCTGCGTCTATTAACTTGGTGACCTAGGGTAAAGATTGTAGAGGGTATTATTTCCAAAAGTAAATTGTTACGTCAGAGCTCTATTCTCTGATGGGCGTCACACATTGTTATACGGTAAATATATGTATGTGTGGCCACACACTCGCTTTTTGCTCTCCTTTGGTTTTCGTGTATTAACAGACGCCCTTTGACCCAGTGCTGAATGTACGTGCGTAGCGTTGTCGCTGTCAGCGACGGTCACAGTTCCCCCTGCCTTTCAGGGCTATTTCTCATGCTGGGATGAATTAGAAGTAATCAATTTAAGTGTTGGGAACAAAGAGCAGTGAAAAGTTGTGGCCAGGTCAGGTCAGGGGGGATGGTGGTATCCTTGCGTTACCATGGGAACCGAGACTAACCGGGAGAATGCAATTTCGTGAGACAAACTTAAACCAAAGCCTTTAGGGGATCCTTGACTGATTTGTGTGGGAGACTCGTAGGCAGATGACGACAGGATTACCAGCAAGGGAATAATGAAACGTTAACACCTGTTCACATAATTGATATCGTTTGGTTAGTGGGATCTTCTGTAGGGTAGATGTGGTATGAAATGTTTGAAAGAGGCCACTGTTGAATATTGGTTAAATTCTAAATGCATCTCTGTTTATTATTGTGTCTGATACATTTTCACATATACGTTGATTTTTTTCCCCGTTAAGCAGATATTTGTCAGTTCCACATCCTGTCCTTAATGAGATAAGATGAAATGGCCTCCTCAGTGTCTCGGGGCTGTTAAGATCAGTTTATGCAAAGTCATAGGGGTGTATGAAATGTAATTTGATCCCTCCTCACTATCTAACCAATAACAAGTCTGACCCTGAGCACTGAACTGGTTTCCTTTGCTGTTGATACTGTTACCCAGTACATTAAGAGAACTTTCTGATATATTGATCTCGAGTGTTTGGCCCGTTATGTGCTTTTTGTATTGTTCTGCGTAAAAAAAGAGTTTTGTCTTGGATATACGTGTTGTCGCTGTATTCGGTATGAAGACCTTTTCTCCCACATTGGGACCATTTTATCTTAGGCTTACACACCTTTGCACTGGACAGATGATCATCACATCTTAACGGAAAATCAGGCTTTAGTTTCAGTTTTTCATTTCACTTTTACGTTTGTGGTCAGAATTTTTGCTTCAGAAAATTTAGAGGTAAACAGACATTGTTTACAGTCATTGTGCTTAGGCCTGAATTTGTCATTTTTGGGCCCCCACCTGCAATATAAATGCTACTGTAACAACCATAAAGACAAACTGGGGCCCCCGACATCTCTGGGCCCCTAGGCTTCAGCCTGGGACAGTCCATGCATAAGTCCAGCCATGATCGTGCCTCATATGTTTGAATGCGGAAATAATCCAACGAAACACAGGAGTTTCTGAGAAACAACTGTCTATTGTCAAAAATTAAGCTAAACCTTTAATTCCTAGAAATAAGGCCTCAGAATCATCAGAATCTGTATCGGCGAGTGACCAAAGCCGGTGGGAATTTTCCTTGGTGCAGCTCGCTGCTGTTCTCAGGGCGTGCGGCGTGGCAGGGGAGACGGGACGAGCCCTGTCTTACAGACAGTGGCCCCCCGCGTCAAATACTACAGGATGCTGGTCTCAGAAGGCTGGCCCCCCACCAGTGGTGTAGCGTTTCCTCTCTGTAACCGGAGTCTAGTGAGGGGTTGCAGCTCTTAGGTTAGTAGACGGAGTGGAAATGTTTAAATGATCTTCATATTGGCGTGAAGCTATGATGCTGCGTCTGTCAATGTGTGTCAGCTTCGCCATTTGAAAACGTCCCCTAAAGTCACCCCAGTGTTTTCACCACCCGATTATTGTAGCCATGTATTTGTTGATTTGACCAGTAACACCATGTTTGGCTAATTGATACCTCATTTAGTCATTTAACTAATTATCAATCTGTCCAGCCAATTTCTGTACCTGCTTGTTTTAAATAAATCAGTTAAGTGAGATCTCGGTCTAAACCGGCGTGTGTTGGAATAGGACAACTGCCGTACAGTACTGAACTTTCCTGTGACGACTGCTGGACAGCGTACACTTGGTACCATAGTTGTGTTGGGCGTACACCCATCCAAAATGTATTTCTACACAAATTTATTTAATAAAATAAAAAAACAATAAAAAACTGCAAGCCGTCGTTCCTCGCATCGATTGTAAGTCAGGGACAGTATGTACTTTTAACTGTGTCACTATTAATTTGTGTATATCCTGATGTTAAATTCTGAGCAATTTACTACCCAGATAAATCACTTTAAACTTTTCCTTTAACACCTCAAACCTTTGCGCAGCACCGTATGTATATAAGATGTTAACCTGGGTGGGGTTTGAATTTTCCCACCTCTAACCCCCGGTGCTTCTGTCATATCCTGCTAGAGAGTGACACACATTTGCGTTTAGCTCAGTTTAGGCTGCACCTTCAAGATTTGGGCACTGGTGACCCCAGGTAATTATGCACCAGTGAAGTAGCACCTGACTGTCGAGTCTCTTCCGTCGAGGATTAGTGAGCCGATAAGGTGTTTTCCCATCATGCAGCACCAGTGGGGTCTGGGGAGGGGCTTGTGCTTCATATCGCTCTTTTTATAAGGATTACAAAAAATATTTTTTTGAGCAGGCGATCACAGAGAGAAGTATCCCACGATGAAGTGGTGGGGGTCCAGTTTTGCACGCGTATGCCGTCAATGAAGATACACCGAGCCGAAGTCACAGACTTTATGAGCGTAGGCCTATGTAACGCCATGAAGTGGCGGCAGTTTGTTAGTCATGTGATCTGTAATCTCGAAGGGAGCTTCGGAAACAGAGAGTTTCTCAAATTACTGTCATAAAGATCGCCAGCGTTCGCTAAGCGGCCACCTTTAATTGCCCTTGTTTTATTAACAGATAATTGTGGCCGGAATGACCTCGGGTGAGATATCTGTTGTATGATTGCACCTAGAAGCATGTAAATATTTAGAGAGAATTTAGAGAGATAATGTTGGAACACCCAAGGTGTTATTAAGTGGTTAGTAATTCATATTCCCTGGTGACTAAAGGAATCAATACAGAGAATTGGGCAAAAAGTTGCTCGTAAGCACACATGCAAGGTGACACTATTAGAGCACATACTTAAGCTATGGCTGTCTGAATGTACTGTTAGCATACCACTGACATGTTAGCATGCCTTTAGCATGTTAGCATTAGTTGACATGTTAGCACAACACTGACATTTTAGCATTAGTTGATATGTTAGCATACTGCTAATATGTTAGCATGCCACTGGCATATTACTATTAGCTGACATGTTAGCATGCTGTTAGCATACCGTTGACATGTTAGCATTAGTTGGCATGCTGGCTTGAAAGGCTGGTAGCTATAAGGCAGAAGTAGCTTTTCCTTGCACTTCATTATTCCTCCCTAGTACATGTAACCTGCCGAAACACAGGGGAATGGCCATTGACATTTCACTCACAATTTTGTGCCATTGTCCAGGCCTAACTTGGGAGTTGCCTCAGACTTCCTGTCATGTCCTGCCTGGAGGGGGTGGGAGGGATTTGAGGTGCTCTGATGCCCATTCTCTGGGACGTCGAGTGTGGG
>JAODKE010000092.1:2289107-2311557 GCA_026779605.1 Mormyrus hasselquistii
CAGCAGTAAAGGTGCAGTAACGCGGCCGTAATAAAATAACGAGCCTACTATACCAGAAAAGTCAGTCATTAATCCTCATGTCATCGTCTTCCTCCTGCGTACTAAAACCACCAAAGTCCTCTTCCTAGTTAGTCCGCGCTTCCTAGACCATTGGCGACCATTAGCAGTAAAAAAAGATAGATAAGCCACACCGTTATATAAGCTGCGTTATATAGCGGCTTATAGTCTGGAAATTACGGTAGTAACAAATGCGTTCAATATGCGCTTAAGATAAAACATGCCTCCCCGTTCATTAATGATGAATTAACATGAGATCAGTATTGGGACTGAGACTTAGTTTGTGAATATATAATACATTACTGATAGCTCAATGCTGCATTATTTGTGCCCCGTCAAGTAAAATGTTACCGTTTTTTTCAAGCTAAGGAGTAAGTAAATTGGTCACTGTGTTCTGACTGCAAATGTCGTGTCCTGCAGAGCTGATGACGTGCGAGGAGCTGCACGCTATCCTGCATCTGGTGCTGCAGGCCGGAAACATCATGAATGCTGTAAGTGCCTGTGCAGGCCGGTCTGCTGTAACGAGCCGCCCTGAACGATGCTAACCGCTAACGCTGTGCTTGCATGGGGCCAGGGAGGCTACGCTGGGAACGCCGTGGGCTTCAAGCTGTCCTCGCTGCTCTCGCTAGCGGACACCAAGGCCAACAAGCCGGGGATGAACCTGCTACATTTCGTGGCTCTGGTGAGTGGGGGGGGGGTCACTGGGGTAGAGAGCAGTGGGGCAGCTTTAATACAAAGTCCCACACGCAGAGACCTTAATACAAATAAATTAGGCTTTGGTGAATAGGATCAAGCATGAAATGCTAGTTTCTGTTGGTTTTAACCCAGTAGATATTCATATAAGCAACAGGAAATCTGTTAAGTCAGCTAATTGACAGAGCAGTATAATCACGATTCAAGTTAGTGTTTCCCATCACTATGTAGTATAATTCTCCGGGGTCTGTAAAACTAAACATGGATATCCTGAGTAATGGTTGTTGCAGTCAGGGGTGATTATAGGATTTATTTAAGGTGAGACACTTAATTTAAGGTGGCCAAAATTCATACAGAGAGGTCAACCAGTATCAGTAGCCAATGATATGTTTTGAATCAGTGAGTGATGGGTGGGAGAACTCCAGGAGCCAATCAGGATTCAGCTAGGGCCAGTGCCTCTGTGGCTCCGCCCTTTAATAAAGTTCTGGTCGAGGTTGAAGTTCATGGTGTCTCTCTCCCCTGCTCAGGAAGCCCAGAAGAAGGACGAAGGCCTACTGAAGTTCCCCGAGAAGCTGCAGCACGTGCAGAGTGCAGTCAGGTAAGACGCGCTAAGCAGGTGTAGGCAGGAACGGCACCTGCATCTATCTTGTACCCGGTGGCGCAAAAGTGCTTTACAACTACAATGCCAAGCACGAGGCGACACCCTACAGGGCTGTGCAGAGCTGTCCCTGCTGCAATGGCGTGTCAGTGAAGCAGGTGTTTCCAAGGGCATCCTGATACCGTCCAGGCGGCAAATTGCACTTTCTGTGGAAGATGTCATTCTTTCAGTTTGTTTTTCTTCCCTGCTAGTATCACCTCAAAGTTTAACGCCGTGGTCTTCTCCTCAGAATATCTGTGGAGAACATCGAGACGGAGCTGCAATCCCTGTACTTTAGGATAAGGTCAGTTGAGGAGAAGATCCAGAGGGATGAAGAGCTGCTTCAGCAGCTAGAGGACTTCCTGCAGGTGGGAGACACTAACTAAAAAGTCATGGTGGCCTTTTGTTAGAGACACACTTCTGAACCTGTACACATTTGCACATTTTGTGAATTTACCGAGTATAATCTGTAGTGACGTGGTGGAGCAGCAGTTAGCCCTGTTGCCTCATACCTCTGGGACCAGCGTTCGAGTGCCTTTCTGACATCGCGCCCCTCCCTGCCTCGCCCCCCATCCAGAACTCCACACGGACCCTGCAAGAGCTGACGAGGCGCAGGCTGGATTTGCGCAAGGAGGGAAACACACTCGTTGATTTTTTCTGTGAAGACAAAGACACGTTCAAGCTGGATGACTGCTTTAGGATATTCCAAGACTTCTGTCTAAAATTTAAAAAGGCGGTCAAGGTATGGAGTGTTAGGTCCTTCGATGCCTTTTAGCATCGTTACAGCGGTTAACTTTCTAACTTGTTCGGTGGTGATTCTAGGATTTTTTTAAGGTGAGGAGCATGAGAGCGGCCGTAATACATTCTGAAGGGTCGGCCTTATCATTAGCCAATGATATGTATTGAATCAGTGAGTGACAGAGGAGGGGGCGCTCCGGTGACCAATCAGCTTTGATTCTGATTGACTAAAGAGACTACTATGATGCCAGCTATAAATCAGCATTTAAAATCCTGTCTGGTATGATTAAGGTTAAATGACAGGTGCTGTGCATTGTGGGATGGTAAATCATAAAAATGAAAATGTGGGAATTTCTTAAAGAAAACAGTTTATTTTCATAATGTCTAGAGGCTGCCAGGAGGACTGTGTTGTTTTAGAGTGGGGATGAGCTGCAGATTAACCTATGCTCCCCCACCCTTTCCTCCCTGGGCAGGATAACCATGACCGCAAACTAAAAGAGGTGGCGCGGCAGCAGCGCCTGCGCGAGCTGGAGGAGAAGCGCTTCCTGTTGTCCAGCTGGGAACGTGGCGGCGGCTTCGGCCGTAGTAGCAGCGAGAATGACGTGGACACGTTGAGCAAGGACGGGTTGCTGGACTTCCTGCAGCCGCGCTCGCAGAGCCCCCGCAGTCCGCTTGGCCGCTCTTCTAGCGTCCGCCGCTACCGCCACACCATGACCGCCGTGGCTGACCGTGAGCTGCATAGTTACCTCGAGCTGTTCTCTGCCGGTGAAGTGCAGCATTTTAACAGCTTACCACGTCCCAGCCGCCCGCACCAAAGGAGGACAGTCCCCTGGCTTGCTGAACAGGATGCCACCTGCAAATCAGGTTCGATTGGCCAACCCTCCCCTGGGACGCCGGCAATCTCCCCAGGATCAGACAGGGACCCTCTCAGCCCCTTGGCTAGGTTCTCCACTGGCTTTGACATCGATGAAGATAGGTTTCTCGACAATAAAACTGCTCTCTCTGAAGGTGAGGTGGTGCCCAGAACTGATCACAACAAAAATCACCTCTGCAGGTCGTCTAGTGTAGGTACCGGACAGCTCAATGTCAACATAGAAAAATGCACCTTAGTTCCTGGACCACCGCCTTTGGTTCTTGGAAGTCCTAACAACAATAGTATGCACTTAGCGGATCGGGGAGATCTTGTAATCACTGATCTGGAGAGGGAACTGGATCCTCCAAAAAACCTTGTCTTGGACACCCCTCCTTCCAGTAAGGATTCTGAGACTGAGCCAGATTCGAGAACAGAATGGGACTGTAAGATGGACTCTCCTCAGTTTACTTTATCCCCTCTGCGCGACGAGGAAGACAGTAGCATGATTTCCTCAACAACGTGTGATACACCTCTGCCTTTGGATTTATCACTATCGGGCAAAAAGCCTGCTTTTTACATTTTGGACTGTACAGACACTGACTGTTCTGTGATACTGGACTACTCAGAAACGGATAGCTCTTCCGTCACGCGGGACAGCGTCAGCTTCGACTCCAAAATGCTGACCAGTGACAGTCAAGCCAACTTGAAGGAGCAGTGCTCCCATTCGTCCAACATTGAGTCCACCTTAAGCAATGACCAATCGGTGCTTATGTTGCCCAATGAGCCGGAGGCATCAGAGTCCAATGATAACGTACCTAAGGGTGAAATAGATGGTGCAGAAATGGACAGCTGCAGCAGCGTAGAGAGCAAAGAACCGGATAATCGGACAATGCCAACCAATGGGTCCAAACCCATGCAGGTGAAAGCTAAGCCTGTCTCAAAAACCCTTGCTGCACACAACACGCGAGAGGTTCAGGAAGCTCATACATCGAATACCCCAGAGCATCAGACTTTGCACAAAGTGGTCCCCATCACCAAGACCAACCGCTTGAGTAGCACAGCTAGGAAGGTAGAGAGGCTCCCAGCTGTGGAAGGAGTCGACATCAGGAGGCAGCACCGGGACCATAGCATGCCTGCCAGGAGGAACGAAAAGCTCAACCGTACCCCACGAAACTCCAGCATGCCCCCAGAGGACCCCAAGGTTCACAGGGGGATCCCTCGCTGGGCCCGGGACTCCCCCATATTTAAGGCCTCCATCAGGAAGCCAAGTGCCAAACCTGTGAGGAACATTCCCAAGCCCCCACCAGAAGAGAAGATGTGCCGGTCCACCATGAGGGCGCTAGCACAGGCACAAGCAGCCTCTGAGGGCAATGTCCCAAACACACCCACCCATGGGGGGCAAAAGACGCCGGGGTCCCTGCCCAGCTTTGCCCGCAACACAGTGGCCTCCTCCTCAAGGAGGGCCATGAAGGACCTTGGGCCGGACTCTAACCCCTCAACCCCTTCGAAAAGTGCCACCCTAACAAGGACTGGCTCCCAGAGGCAGGCCTCCAGCAAGGCTGTCCAAACGAGCACTCAGCACTCCCCTCGGGAAGAGTCGAAGCCCCAGGGTCCACTGCGGCGGGTTCAGAGCGCGAAAGGCAGCAGCCGTAGTGGCCGAGTTAGCGACAGACCGATGCCTCTCAAGAGCAGCAGTTTCTCTGAGAAGTCCAGAGACTCCATCTCCAGCAAATCCCTCAAACCTTCATGGAAATAAGACACAGGACTTGAATTCGGACCACAGCGTTTAGGAGACACCCTAAAAAAAGAGATTTAATTCAATAAAAAACTTGTCCAGGCTAAACATGACCCTATAGAAGCTGGTTGGATGAATGATATTTTTGTCTGAAATTTTCACCGCATGTCATTTTCAGTAGCTGCTGAATCACAGCCTTACGAAGGGTTTCAAAATCTCAAAATGTGCTGTCCATATTTTCGAACGATGTCGAGATAGCAATTCATTTCATAGTTTCAGGTTAGAGTTTGTGACTGTTCACTTATGGATATGCCTACCAACGATTTAGGTATTTTAATAAATACCCTTATTTGTGTCTTTTTCCGTTTCGGCAGTAGAGGATATAAATAGTACGTTTTTCGTCTTTGTGGACAGCCTCTGCCTGCTTTGTTTGTCTGCCGTATTGTAATAGTTCAAGACTTGTAAGAACTACCGAACATGTTCAAATGCTGCTGAACAGCTCTGCCGATCCCAGTGAGCGCTGGCCTTCACTCGGGGGTACAAGCTGTCGAAATGTGATGCTGCTCTCCGTGTTCGTCTTCCCTTGCTGCGCCAAGCCGTCGATCGCGCGCGGACTTGCCCGGCCGGTAGTCACTGGGGCCTCGCGGCTCGTCCGAAAGCTTCACCCTGTGAAAAGTGGGATGCCTCTTGTGTCGTGGTATATTAGCATTTTTTTAATGTCTCCCCCTTAGTACCCTCACTGTTGGTAGCCCTAATACCTAAGAACGCGTCCATTTGATATGGGTAAGGTAACGCACACCATAGAATATATTGTGGTTGAATTTGTGCTATGAATCGATTATGAACGGAATGGTTGTAATTGTTTTGGATTGAAATAACACGTTTATGAGTGTTATTATTTCCAAATAAAAATCACATTATTTCCTTGCATTTGTCCAATGGGAGTTTTTGTACTTGTACCTGTACTCGATTGCTACTAATTATCTGATCACTGTCCAACAGCAAATTGCCCACATGAATCTGGAAATCGCCATAGTTCCCACGAACAAAGCAGTGCCCTACATCCAGATCACAAAAAGCACTTCAAATACCATGTCAACCTCTCAGTTTATATATATATATATATATTTTTTTTTGCATCACCAAGCTAATAAAAGCATGTACTTCTCAGTAAATGCGACGGTATGCATTGCCAAAGCAAAATTCACCTTTACACATCAATCCATTTGAACCTTTATCTGGAAATCTATAGACTTTTGTCCCAGTTGTCTCCAGTGTTTATTATATTCAGTAGATTTACTGCATTTGGAATGCGTGTCCATGTTCTGGAAATTCTGAAGGGGATTCAAACTTGTAATTTTACTTAATTCTAAGTGCCTGATGGGTCACAAATTTTTTTTTTTGGGGGGGGGGGGGAGGAGCGATTAAAACCCATTATTTTTTTACGTGGCTATGCACTGGCTGTAATCTACGTCACATAATATATGGGGGGTAAAAATACATTGGCTCTTGGCTCAATTCCAGACAAGTCTGCACACACACGCAAATGCATCTACCTGTATGTAATAGTTTTATTACCTTGTAAATAGTCGGTATGGTTTGCAAACTACCCCAGTGCTTTTGATGTAGCAAATTTTAGGTTTATAATGGAATAATATAGATTTGTTGTAAGATTTCTTGCATGAGCATGAGAGCATGAAAGTGTGAGTGTAACAGCAGATGCACGAGACTTGGCAACTCGGATAATATGAGGTGTGCCTTTGAACTTATGCGTCAAATCATATGTTTAATCAGTCATCTATAGGATGTCTTGTTGTTTGTGCTGTCAGGTGGTGATACAAAGCCGGCCAGCTGCAGGATGGCAGTCCTGGGGGGGGGGTGAGATGGTATGGTAATATACCATGCCAAATGACAAGCTTTGAGAGCAAAATACACTTCTGTCTTACTCCTGCCTGTGCTGGCTAACCTGAGCGATAACCATACCCATTATCTGGAGAATGATGATACCGTTCACGTTAGCCAGCGAGCGAGCTAGCAGGATCTGTGGAGGACCTGTGGAGGATCTGTGGAGGATCTATGGAGGATCTGTGTGCCTCTTGCCAATTTGTCTCCCATGGCCACCCGAGACCCGCCCCCTCCTTGGCGACTTTCAGTTTGTTCAGGCTGGGCCCCAAAAATAGATGGCCTTTCACGTGGAACCCGATTACGACAGAAGTCTCGTAAAAATGACGGCTCTGTCTTACAGAGTGGCTGCCATGGCGACCCAGTGCGTCAGCGGCTGAGGTCCCTGTCAAAAGGGCCACTGATGAACGCTGTCCAGCATCACCCCAGTACTCTGGGCAGCATATACAAGCTCAATAAAGCGTAACAGCAACACCACCTTGAGGACATATCTGGAACTTTTTAATACATGACAGAATAAGAATAATATTCGATTCACCTTCAAATTTTGAGGTATTTAAATGCCTAGCGCAGAGGAGTAGGCCGTGCCCCCTAGTGGGGTGCAAAGGAATTGCAGCAGGGGGGTGGGCACAAGTGAGAGGAAGAAACAGAATTTGTGGAGGGTTTGAGGTGGGGGCAGACCTATATAAAATCCGCAGCCTTTTCAAATCTAGAACATAATATAAAGGCATTATATTCCTGTACACATTATATGATGCTAACGAATTAAAATTTTAATGTGTTAAACAGACAGACCCCACATACGGAATACGTCACTGCTATGACTAATGACGTAATGCAATTTTACTGCGGTTAAAGCTGTTTAGCGTAATGGATGCCAGTCCATTTCGGGACACCTACGCATCCGCAAGCCGTGAAATTTATATGCTTTTTGGACTGCGGAAGAAAGGGACAAGGAGCGAATAAGCAAACACCACACACACTGAGCGAAGGTGGGATTTAAACGCCCAACCGTGGAAGTATGAGGCACCAGTATTACCCGCTATGCCGCCCTGCACGTGCAGCGCTTTCCTGCTGTGTGAATCAAATCGCTACAAACGGGTCCTACCACTTAAGCCTAATGCGCCAATTTTTCATGATCACCACTAGGGGGAGCGCAAGTACTACAATTCTACATTTACTTTAATATATTACTACGAGCTCCGGAAAATGGTTTTTGCAATGTCATCATATTAAATCTTACCAACAGCTTCTTACTCTTTTACCTGTTTTTTTATGAATAAAAATATGATGCAGTAGTTGATGTAATTTCCTTTGCATTTGTGGTAACAAAATGATCGGATATGAAAATATTAATTATTGAATATTTGAAAATATATTTTAAAACGACATGACCTTGACCGGCATATGTGGATGGAATATCGCTGGACGGATGGATTTTTAAAGTATTCTCCGAACCACCACTTACTAAGTTGTCATGCATATCCGTCCATCCATTCATCTTTACACTGTCAGAAAAAAGTACCAATTCGTACCTTTGAGGTTACAATTACTTGTCACTAGGGCTG
Organism: Mormyrus hasselquistii; assembly: GCA_026779605.1. NCBI lineage: Eukaryota > Metazoa > Chordata > Actinopteri > Osteoglossiformes > Mormyridae > Mormyrus > Mormyrus hasselquistii. The sequence goes on from JAODKE010000092.1 coordinate 2,297,291, forward strand.
TACCCTATAGGGTCCGCCAATTGCATCCTAATTGTAGGTAAATGTTGAGGGTACATTCATGTTATTTGTACTTGGTGGTACATGACTATACTAGGGCTGTACCCATTTTCCGACAGTGTAACTGTTTATTGTGGTCAGGGTCCCATGACTGTAACGTAGCCTAAGGTACACCCTGGATGGGATACCAGTCCATCACAGTATTTATAAAATACACCTCGCTTGTTAAATCCTCTCAAGTTCTCACATGACATTAGTATTTGCTTTTGAGTGATAAATGTCTCCTACCAGTCTTTGCCTGAACCAGTAACCTCAGCACACTGTCCCTGAATCAATATCCTCCAAGCAGAAAGATATATTATGTCATTGTCACTTTCAATGTCATCATATGGCAGTAAAGAACAATCTGTTCAGTTTCCCTCTTGGCTCGGATCAAATGTTAGGAGAATTCAGCCGCTGGAAATCCCCGAGTAGGAACCGGGGGTTGCTGTGAGCAGAGTTGACCCCACTGCAGAGGGTGAGATACCCCTGATGTTTATTTACCCCCCCTAGAAAAAGTGCTCCGTGCGTGCTCAGGATTACCGGCAGTCCATCCCAATCCTTGCCAATCCTCACTAATCTCCAAGAGACACCAGCGGACCCGAGTCCCTGAAGCAGGGTGGGGTGGACATCTGGGGAGAAACTGTACCGGACAGGAACAGAGGAGCTCCACAGGGACCTCATCTGCGATAGTTTAGGGGGCAGGAAAGCTCTTGGGACTTGGGGAGTACAAGTGTGAGAGCTGGTTGCAGGAAGGCAGGCCAGGCGTAGCACGCAGAGTCATACGGGCGGGGGAGGTGTCCGAGCGCTCGCGTGTAGAAGAAGCCATTTCGGTCCCGGACGGGATTTTGTCGGTAAGTGTTTTTTTTTCCAGCAAATGCTGTTTGTCTGTCAGCCAGCCTTTTATGTGCTTTCAAAGCACAGCGGGCCCGCACTGTCCGTCTCCTCTCATTTTCCGGAGATCGGGGATATGCGCGGAAGTTAAACAGGAACGTCGCTACTGTTATTTATTTATTTGTTGCCGGAACCACCGCCTTCCAGCTTAACGAAACTCGGAACCGTAGGGAACCGCCCTGCCACGTCGCTCACACCGAACGGAACGCGGAGCTCGATGGTTTAACACGATGCACCGGGAATAGAAAGAGTGCGTCCGGACTCTATTCCACTTGAAAGCCAAGGACACAGGTGCATGCAAGAAATAGACACGGATAAAAAGGGAGTATTTTTCTCTGGGAATACCTCCAAGACTCACAATTAGTCATGTGTTTCTAGGCAGACAGAGTCACCAGAAGTTTGGAACAGAGATACCTGGAGGCACTAACTGAAGTCACATGACAGAGAAAAGGGATTGTATTGGTGACCGAACAAATGAGCTGTGACTGAACTACTAAATACATGAGACTGAATAAGCGACGTGAATTTGATTTAAGTTAAAATCCTTTTGATTGATCATGTGCACTAAACTGACAATTCGCCGTAAATATTGCGCATGATATTAAATATAATTTAAATCATTTGATCAGCATATCAGACAATTTCCATCCATCCATCTGGAGCCTATCAGGCACAAGGCAGGGAACATATACATACAACTCAACGTCTAATGTTACACTTAGCTGACATGCAAGCTAAGGTGTTAGCAGTTTCCCCTGTGACAACCTCAGCGACCTCCTGCCTGGGTAATGAAAAGGCTATTCTGTAGAGGGACGCTCTTAGGAAGAGAATCAGGGCATCCCGTTAAAATTAAACTAGGTTTTTATCCACGGTTCTTAGCTTGATTGCTGACCATATCCGCACGGAGAATACGGGCTTTTCAAAGAATTTAATTTCACATCCGAGGCTAATGGAAAGCTTTTCACCTACACTACCAGGACCGCGTAAATGTGTGCCGCATTCAGGACAGACTAACTTCATTATTCCTGGGTATTTACAAAGCTCAGTGTTGCACCAGGAGACGAATACATCGGCAAAAAAAAAAAAAAAACAGAGCCTCTTGCCCCTCCCCCTCGAGTGATTTAGCATTCTTTGAACACTAGGGGCTTCCCGCGTCCCAGGATCAATGACCTCGTTTTTCTGGTGTTACACCGATGCCAGACAATGACATTTAAAACAGAGCTAATAGGCACTCTATCCACAGTATGCAACTGCAACAGTAAAACAGAGTCTGATACACTGCTAGATATTTGTGGTTCCTATATTTAAGTTTTTGAAGGGGCCAAAGACAGGACTTCTATAAAACAATAACTGTGAATGAACAAGTGCTTAGAAATAATGGATTGTTTTTTTGCTGGTTTCTTTCAGTTATTCTGCTTGCAGTTATGATAAATAGGGTATTTGAATTGCCTATAGTGCATGATTGTGTGTGTGTGTGTGTGTGTGTGTGTGTGTGTGTGTGTGTGTACACATTGATGAATTGACATCCCATCCAGGGTGCACTGTAGCCTTGTACCCTAGACTGCTTGGGATAGTCTCCAAGATCCTCCATTACTCTGACTAGAACCGGTGTGTCAAACTCCAGTCCTGGGGGGCCGGAGCCTTGCACATTTTTGGGCTTCCCCTCTTTTAACACACCTGATTCAACTCCTTGCATCTCCTTGTGCTAATTACCACACAGTTCTTGAGCTGAATCATGTGGTGGAACAGGGAAAGAACTAAGCTACACAGGGCTCCGCCCCCCAGGACTGGAGTTTGAAACCCCTTGACTAGAATAAACAATTGGAAGTTTTTTTTGGTTGTGTCTTCTTGAAAGTTTGTAGATGTTTGGATTATGGGTTTAAACTCAAGGTTCAGAGAACAGTTGCTTTAAAAACAGCTGCTGTGTCTGTCGGGTGAGTCCTAGAGCAAAACCTTACTGTTCTAACAGAGATAGGTGAGTGTAGTTTATAAGGAGGTTTAACATTAGCCCAGAGAAAGCTAAAGAACAGCAAAAGAACAACCAAAGAGCAGCTCAGAAACTAATAAATGACACAGAAACAACAACAGAACAACCAATGAATTATCCAGGAACAGCCACAGAACAACCAATGAATGACCCAAGAACAGCCACAGAACAACCAATGAATTATCCAGAAACAGCCACAGAACAACTAATAAATGACACAGAAACAACAACAGAACAACCAATGAATTATCCAAGAACAGCCACAGAACAACCAATGAATGACCCACGAACAGCCAGAGAACAACTAATAAATGACCCAGGAACAGCCACGGAACAACCAATGAATGATCCAGGAACAACACAAGAACAGCCACAAAATAACTAATGAATGGCCCAGGAACAACACAAAGACAACCACGGAACAATTAATAAATACCCAGGAACGGTATAAGAACAGTTGCAGAACAACCATAGAATGGCTGGGAACAGCATAAGAACTGCCACAGAATAAGCAACAAATGACATGAACAGCACAAGAACAGCCACAGAACAACAAATGAATGTTCCAGAAACAGCCTAAAGACAGGACACACAGGTGTAACGTTGTACATGTACATTTCCAATAATGAAGTGGTTCATTGTGCAGTGAATTAGGGATTTATGCCCATGTTTGTTGAAGATTCACACCCTCTCATTAGCAGAGAAAGATCACCATTAGGTCCTTTACCCCACCTGCCCCAGGGCCACTGGTTCTGACCAGCCCTGTACTTGGACCCAAAAGCGTGTCTAATGACACGTGTATATGCAGTGAGATAGAGCTTGTGAAATCTATCCTCTTTCCCCAAATTGATGAATAAAGTACTACAGGGGTGTGATTTGCATTGAATGGGAGTTGGGGTCCTTTTTCATGCTGGAAAATTCCTAAGGCTGGTAATCAAATACCGTCAAATATGTTTTTCACATCCTGTCTTTTCCCACACTGCAAAAGACGTTTGTTTTCTACTTTCAGATCTTTCCGGAGGGTGGCGTTTCAATGGATCCCGTGCGGAAATGCTCTGTGACAAACTAATGCAACCATGGGGTAAGTCGTAACAGCCCACAGTGTCACTGTCAACACTTCGGTAAAAATTGCCTAAGAAATTGCATCTGTTGGCAACATACTGCATGTACAAAAAATATCCACAAAATATCATGTACGCATCCAGGATTTCGATATTCTACTTCCACTACAACTCAAAATATAATATTTTGTGAACATTTCTGCTGATTATTAACTAGATAGCGCTGATCACTAAATGTGTTTACCCCAGGTCAATGAAAAAGCTCTTTAATAACGAAATTGAGTTGATATTTTCAAAAGCATCAAAGAGAATAATCTTCATGTCTGGAACTGACGAGGTAATCCTGTCTTACTTCTCCCCAAGCAACTCAACAGAAATGCAAATGATCTGCAAATTAGCAGTCCTTTCATCCTATTGGGCCCAGTCCCACTGCCATACCCCAAGGGGCGTGTGGGGTTTACGATCCCACCGCCAGGCAGGAGCCCCAAAGTGGATTATTCCTGGCAAATATTCGCAGTGCGCTAGAGATTAAAGGCTTCGGATCAACCTTCAGATTTCAAATCCAGGCTGTTGATGTGACTCCCAGCTCTTCGCTGAATGGGGGCTACCTGCCTGACATGTGGGAATTACTCTCATTTTACTGGAAAGTCTCGCCCCGGGACACACTAAAGCCTGATTTCACTCAGTCAGGATTTGATGCTCTTTGTAAAATTGTTAGATTTTGACCTCTTTTCAGTTCTGCTACGTTTTACAGATCTACTGTGAGAAAGGGGAGAAAATCGTGGTTAAATTTCAATCAGCTTTGATCTTATATTTACTCTTCGTCTTTCTCTGTGGGGATACAGGCAAGGGTGTCAAGTTTGGTATAGATGGTAAAGATATGTGCCTACCAATATTGTGGTAATATCGTGGGTGTTTGGGGAGGCAGGGGGTCGGGGTTGATTTGGTCCCTGCTAAATGTTGAAACCTTTAGATACAGAATTTTGGTCCTGATGTGGTTTAGTGCAGTTGGTGTGTCTCATAAGATCTGTATTATTTGCAGCTGTGCAAAACATTACAACAATAAACGGCAAAACACCTGTGTTTTCTAAGACTTTAGAGAGTTTCTTGTGAAACTTTCACACTGGAATGCCAAAACTGATTTCTCTGACAGAGCCCCGGAGGCCGATCAGACTGTGTGTCTGAAAGATAATTGCTGACATTTCCTGCCTCCTCAAATTTCACATGGAAACAATCCACTATCCGATGTCCCCGATGTTGTGTTGATGTGTTCCATTACCGAGCGGCACCCTGTGACAAGGACGTCACACCCTATGAGCCTGGCGAGGAAGGAGCGGTGAAAGAACGACCAGTGAGTCACAATCCTGACTAGATGCAGCAATGCTGAACGATCTGCCAGAAGGTGGGCGTGGTCAACAGGGAAATGCGCCTTGGCCTTTTCTGGCCACAGGGGGCAGCGTGCATCACTTGTACAGTCACCGGCACCAAAAGATGACCTAATGCCACTGCATATGGATTAAGCCAGAATTCAGACCGTGTGTTATTGTTCAGTGTGAGGAATCGTGGGAAACCCGACGTGTTTGTGCTCCCGTTGCTGCTTTGTTGTCTGGCCGGCATTTGTGGCATTTTGTTCATCGCTGGCATCTGAATAATTTTCATGACTGTGTTCTAAATGTCATTATAACCTCCTTATCAGTGTTTTGGAATCTTTTATAGATATATTTTTGCTCCTAAAAAGGAAATTCGAATAACTTTTTGTCTGAAAGGCCTTTCATCTGCTGATGCATAATGTATAGTTGCTGTGGCAACAGCCTCCTTTAGGAAATAAATGACTGAAGCGTGTTCCCCTGGAAACCAGTGCCATGCTGAGAATCCGATGGCTCAATAAGAGGTGAACAGAATCGGAATGAGTTAAGTTACTATGGCGCTAAATGTTCACAATTCACGTGGGAAAATGTGCGACCAAACGCACAAGGCCTTGTCTGGACGGGGACTCATTCAACAATTGACACAATAGTGGGAGAGACCATTCACTCCTTTCCTAAAAGTTATACCGCGTAAATATTTTGTCATTTTATTAATTTAAACGAGGTCTTTTTACAGATTCACAAAAACACAACATAAATCAGCGAGGAGCCAGAAACTGCTGCAATTTAAAGGATGTTAGTTACCTTATGTTTGTGCTTAGGTTTCAAGAAGTGTTAGGCCTAATTTAACACCAACGCTCGATACGAAAGCTGTATTTGCTTATTACACTTTACCATACTTAAAAAACGTTATTTTAGCTTCTCAATTGCATGTTCTCAATTGTGTTTTTTGCTGGAATCGGGGCAGGTCATCAGAGTTATACATCAGCCTGGACATTTTAAATCATTTAACTCATATTCTCCATTGCAAAAGACATTAGTATAAGATCCTCTGAACATCAGGTAACTTTTTACAAGTTTAAAACCAACATTAAAATGTAGTAGGGTTGACAAAATATGTGGGGAAACTGTGGAGTTAAAGTTTTGGGATATACCAAATGTTCTGCAGTCAAGAGCTAATGCAATTTGATGTACATGTAAATACATTTTGTCGGCAGCGTAGGCTAATAAAATCCAGGAAACAAAGGACAGATGCAGTTCGTTACAGTGCCGCGCGTAAACGACTTACAGCGGGTGGCATTTTGAAAAACCAGAATCCCGGCGGGCAGAGCCGGTCCCTGGCTGAACCTGCTGCAGCTGCGGTGAAGCGCGCATCGCTCCCGCGGTGAGACCGGCTGACGGCGCCCCACACGGACTGCCCCTCGCCGGCCCGAACAGTTCCGCCGAAGCAGCCCCGATACGGCTCTTCATTAGTGCGCGGAAAACGTGAGTATGCTGGGCTGCGTTTTATTCCGATCATTCTAAAGATCCTGCAGCTCGACTTGTCTGTTTGCGTGCGAGTTGTGCAATAACAAGAATGCAGGCATAAATGCGCTGCCGGCTAATGCTTTAACCTTGTAATTAAATATTTGCACAGATGTGAGGAAACAGGGCGGCCTCGTTCCGTTGCTTTGATAACCTGACATTAATCACGGTTTCTGTTACATCCGAGGCCGGATAAAATAATGCGGCTCGGTATTTTGACTTGTAAATCACGCTGGAACCGCGTGTGGAGCCCATGGATTTGTAGCTACGTTTTTGTTCTGAAATGTTTTACTCCGCAGTAAAGAATAAATAATTTAAGTAAGTTGTAGTGCACGGTTTTGCATTTCTGCGTAGTGGCGTTTAATAAACACGTTTTACGTTGCATGTGTTTTAAAACATTTTTGGTATTGTGTTGTAGCCTACAAAGTGTCAGTGGATGACATTTTGATAGTTTTAATCGTCACTTTCCTATTTTGACTAGTAAATACTTAGCTGTAACCTTTAGGCAGTGATTTTTATTTACTTGCCTATAATAAGGTGCCTATAAAGATACTCTGTATAAGCTATATTTAATACCCTAATTTCTAACAAAGATGTCGGTTATTAGGCTTAAATGCTGCGTACTTTTGATATACCAAAATGGGATTTTATTTTAAGATTTGGCAAATTAGTAATAATCAAATACGTGAGCCTGACGTAATCAGGAGGGCTACTTTTAGCGTATTGACTCATCTCATTAATTTTTTAAAACGTTATATTTTCAGCATAGGTTGTGCCATAAATCACTTCGATCGACCTATACTTTGAGTAATTTGTTTTTCCGGAGGAAGTTGGTTACTATAACGTGGATGATTATGCGGGATTTTAGGACACACGTGTCGACATCAGTGCCTCGATGTCACGGATAAGGGACAGCGCGGTGACATTTTGCCAAAGTCTGACTAATGATGGTTTGACATCAGTGTACTTTGAGGTTACCTTATAAGTAGGTGCCCCTCACATATGCATATGGGCTATATACACGTGTAAATGTTCACATCAAGGAATACTGAACGTTGGACGCTTTCATCCCGGGTGACGTGATCTGACTGGTGAGCTTTTGGGAAGAGAATCGTTCCTGCATGATTCCCACGTTGATCGAGCATGCACCAAGGTTTATTTTTAAAAAGGGTTACTAAAAGACGTTTTAACACAAATGATCTGGGCTCTTAGACGCAGCAGTAACAGGTTGATTATAGTGATACTTATGCTTGTCACGAAGTCATTGGTTTACAAGCGACTAACGCGACTGAAAAGGTTGTGCTGTGTATAAAGTCATCCGAAATGGGGCGTCCTGCCCCATGTTAAGCTTTAATAATGCACACCTGTGCCCTCAATTACGATTTTATCTTGAACGATGATTCAGAGGGAAAACAGTGTCATAGCGCGCCGCAAAGGAGAGGAGGCAGCAGCCGAGGCGCTGTGCCTGGACTGAGAATGACATGGCTGTGATGCATGAGATTTTCTGCGTGGTTATTTATAGCACCGCGCAGATGGAGGAGGCGCAGTCCCGTTCCGTCTTAATTTATTTAGTACGCCTTGTGGCATTTGCACGGGTAGTGAAGCGCCCCTCCGGTGCGCCGTGGTGCGGTCCAGGGCAAAGACCCGTTCTCAGTGCTGCAGTGCAGCCCGTGCGCCTGACGGGGGCGCTAATGACATCATGAAGGGGGTAGAATTTTGCATTGATAGAAAATGAGTGTGCAGTTCAGGAAAAAACGTATAAATGCAAGTGATGTTTTGTTTTTCTTCTTGAGAATGTTATGCTGAGGGCAGGACTAGGTATATTTTCTCAATGTACCTACCACCTATAGGCCTGTCCTAATATCCCTGTATCCTGCCTCCCGTATTGAAAGTAGTCTCTTGCGTCACATTGCCCCCAAGCTAAGGGCCGTGTAAAAATGCTGACGGTGTATGTTTGCATGTTGTGGGTGTCGCACAGAGGGGAATAAAAAGCGATGAGAATCAGACGACATTAGGTCGAAATGATGATGATACCTGATGAAATGATGATCTGTGGTATGTGGGAGCTGGTGCTGTTGTAATCAGCGGTGGCTCTGATCTGTCTGATCCTTTGTGCTTACGGTACCGTCACAGGGAAAGCTGCACGGCCCTGTTTCATCACATGTACAGCAATGTACAACAGCAGAATCGCTGTTTTCTTAAATAGCTGAGTGGCTATTTTTAAATGGGCGCTATTCCCCGTCGGCCCAGCAGAGTGTGCTAATGTCTTGTAAATAATTTCTGTTGGTGAAACTGGTTTGGTTGACTCCTAAATGCCTGGAATTGCATAGGCTTGTGCAGTTCCTCGTCCAGCGTATCATCTGTTTCGTGTTTCCTGGGAATAGTGCCAGGCTCATTGTGATGAGTAGTTAAGTATGATGGATGGATTCTTCATTTGAGCCAGTATAGCAAAGTTTTTTTTTTTTGTTTAATTTATAAAACGCTAGTGCCTTTGATTCAGTAACTTTATCAAGCTTATAAAATTATATTCTTATAGGATATGCTAAATATTTTGCTTCCAGATTGATCTGTATTCAGACGTTAATGCTAGCCCCAATCTGAAAGTCTGTGTTAACTGGAGTGGTGTTCCCAGCATATAATCAGGCTAATGATAGGTTAGCGGGTGTCCCCACGGTGTCATGGTTTCCGAAAGCCGGCATTCTTGTGCCTGTCAATCTGACGAGTTACATGGTTTGTTTCTGGGAAGCCAGCGCTGTACCGTGGTCGGGAGCAGCATGCCTGCGGCCGCAGGACGACGTCATGTGGGTGAACGTTTCTGCCGGAGTCCGCCGGGTCACGGTCTGAAGAGCCGCCTGACGGTCCTCTCAGACCCGGAGTTTCCATATTTCATTTCCATGTTTTACTTCAGAAGGATTTGATTCGATATGGTAATTAAAATTATTTAAGGAAAATCCTCCTTATGATTGGGGCTCAGGTTAGGGATCCGTGCCAGAAGTAGTTTGCTGGTTCGAATCCCATGAATTCCAGGAGTGACCCTACTCCGTCGGGCCCTTAACCTGCGAATTTGCTTTGTCTTGGGTATGATATTTAGTTTATTAGTTTATGTAACAGGGGCCATTGTACAGAGCAAATCCTATACCAGAGTTAGCTACACAGCTAATTTACATCTGCGGTCCCTGGGCAGGAGGCTAATGAAAACATCATCATACTAAAACAACACAACGTGTAACGGATACTCCAGCCACCAGAAAAACTCAGACTGGTCCATTCGGGCTGGTGTGGTGCTGAGGTATCACCCACCACACGGCTGCACTCAGGTTCCCATCCCTGAGCTGGTTTGTCGTATGGTGGCTGTAATCAGTGTATTCTTCTGACCCCCCTCTCGACTTATGATAAGGTCCATCCCATAACTATTTTATCGTGTGACCGGGAGAGATCAGCCCCCTGCAGTGTCATGCCCTTTCTATACTGCCCCGCCCCCGCCCAAGTAGCTGACCAGCCTTCCCCAAGACCTTCTTAACTATTTAAATGATGCTGGATGTGATTATCTTGGGACTGACGAACCCGATGTTGCATGTGGTGATAAGTAGTCTGTCATTCTTGGGGAGGCATTTGGATAAATGCAGCAAGACCCTTCTTTCCCTTTCCTGGGGGGCTCGTCTTTTACTTCGATCTAGTGACGTGCAGATGGGAAACGGGAAGCTGTGGCCCACGGTACCATGTTTTTTTTTTTTTTCATGTTTGCTAACGAAATATGAAACACAAATTGAATCAAGGAGCAACAGTGTAAGTCACATGACCGGGGGGGGGGGGGGAACCTCCCTCACATGATGCCTGTTTATTGCAGGTTTGCTCACCTTACCTTAAAAATGGCATCGCTGCCTTGGAAAAAGGTTCAACGTAGGACTACAAGAATGATTCCTGGTCTCACGAGAGGTTAGCTGAGCTGAATCTGTCCGGCCTCGATTTTAAAGGCTCTTAGCTATTAGTTGAGTTCCCCCAGACAAGCTTGATGGGCCAAATCACCTCCTCTCAGTCAGGTAAATTTCTTATGTTCTTACGCACACAGTCACACAGACTCTTCCAGAATCCTGCACTGATGGATGTATGGGCCACTGGGGTGTAGGGGTGGATAAGTGTACCTTTCCAGTTACGGAGCCACTTAATTTTTCTGCGCTTTAGACTCAATTTTGCAGCCTGACAGCAGCACTAATTGCCTGTTAGCTGGAATCTCTGTGGTGATAGGACAACTGCAGCTGGTAAGGATTATGTCATGCTTGGATTCTCCTTGGTGATTGGCTAGTTGCAGCTGGTAGGGATCGTGTCAAACCTGTGCCCCCTTTTCCTGCTCGTAAAACTCAGCTAATTGAGTTGGTTCTCAGCTGTGATGGCTTGTTTCTCTCCTCAGATCCGTCACCTTGCCAGCGAGAGAGCAAGGAAGATATAATCATCCAGATCTGGTATCCTGAAAGAGGAGGCCTGCTCCCAATGTGTGATTTTGTGGATTATTTGTTCTTGCTACATCTTTGTTTGCCTCCGTTTGTTTTAAGACTTCTGAAACCGTGGACTCCACACTTGTAACTGAATATGAATGGGGCTTTTAGATAAATGTAATTGGTTAGAGAGCTTTTCTTCGCGTTTGTCCCAGGTGGGGCTTGGTCATGCTGCTGCATTTCTGTGGCCGTACCTGTAGGGGGCAGCGGTCGCCAAAAATCCCCAAAGTTGTTCCCAGCGAGTGAGCCAGACCTGTTGAGGAATGCAGAACACTGCTCAAATTGTGAATGGACTGTCTGTATGTATAATGAAAGCAAGCCAGTGGTGTCCTCAGTATGGAGGTTGCTTGAATTCTGTGACTGATCTGGGCCTTTGCAGAGGATTCCTGCTTCCTCACTGATGATTGGGTGGGGCCCACGTGACCCAGAGAGGGGTTGCAGAGTCAAGTCGGTTGCACTGCGTCAGATAGGGCTGAGGGCACTGGTGGCCCCCCCTCCCCCGGCTGAGCTGCTGCTGATTATGCAGTCGACGGAGCTCCCGTGCTTCTGCGAGTCACTGCCGATGCCAGAACCATTTCCGGATGATCTGCCGAAGGAGCTGTTTGAGCCAGCATTGTATTTTTCTCATTTGCATTGCAGTTTATTACATCTGTCAGGCACTTCCTGTCTGCGTCCTTGTGCCGTTATCTAAGGAGCGTGGGAAAACACAATAGCCGGATCTCCAGGAACAGTACATCAATGACAGGAGAGAGTTAAAGAAACCTTCACCAGAGCTTCGCGAGTTTGTTACTGAACCTCATGATTGGTGTCACCTGTGTGTGTGTGTGTGTGTGTGTGTGTTTGGGTTAGCCCTTGTTTGGATTTGTGATGAATGGCATTTACAGAATTGTTTACCTGTTTCCATGGTGACAGTGGGAGGAATGCCAACGAATGTCTTGATACGAGCTACTGTAGGTTATACTCGTTATCAAATCCAGCCTGTCGTTGCTGAAATGGTTCCTCACTGGCAGAGCAGTCGCTTTCTTCTAGTTCCCGCGGCTCACCTCGATCCCGTTGCCACGGCTTCCGTTGCCACGGTGTGCCCTTGCATGGCAGTGCATGTATCCCCCCCCCACCACCCCCCTTCATCGCTGGCTGCTTTGCTTTTTATCTGAAACTGCCTGTTGTTCCTCTCCTCGTCGTCGTTGGCCCTCAGCTCCTCCCTGGGGCGCCCAGACACATAGCTCCGCCCCGCTGAGCCCTGGGCAGAGTCTCCTATTGAACAGTGGCCTCCACTGAGAGCGCTAAGTCCCTCCCCCCCCATCCCTCCCCTCGGCTGCTGGCTGTGACAGTGTGTTGTCGTGACGGGGCCCCATTCGGAGACCCTTCCGCTTAGCTGCCTGGAAATGGGTGCTTGAGCAGACAGTCGCTAGCCGTGTGCATTTGCTAACCGGGCGGGACACAGAACAGTGCAAACCATGGACCTCAAGTAAGTGTGTGTGTTTGTTTTTTTTTTTTTTTGTTTTTTGTTTGAAGCATCTGCGTGGGCTCCCCCTGGGGGCCTGGGGGGGTTGCTGCGTGTGTGGGGGCTGCTGGAAGGCAGAGGCAGTGGGGGCCCCTGTTGCTTGCCCGCCCCGTGGTCATCCCGGTAGCATGCTTGCTTGCGGCAGCTGGGTGCAGAGGCTATACGTAAGGAAATCCGCCAGCCGATTTAAACATGCCACTGCAGATGTCCTGTGGGAGACGCTCCGGCCCTTGTGTTCTGCGTGCTTGACAGTTTAGGTTCTGGCAGGATTTAATCTGATGAGAGATTAGTCAGGGTTTCATTATGTGAAATGGAACTCCGAGGAAGAGCACTGACCCAGATGAAATTATGGTTCTGATTATGTTACTCATGTCGTGTTGGACGTGGGGTGGAACACCCTCCTTGGGATTTATTTTGCACGCTTGGTTTTGCAAAGGACAAGTTAAAAAGGCAGAGTATACTTCAGACTTTTTTCCTCCCACAAACTGACAGGACAGCGTGCTCACAGGAACATACCATTCCATTGGAGTTTGTCTTGTTGGCTAAATTGTGACACCGCAAATGACCTGCTTTTGCATCATAAGCGCATGGTCAGGCAGGCTCTAAGTAGCTCTGAGGCCTGCTCATCCCCATTAAGGCTGAGCACAGTGGCCAGCTTCGCTCCTCTGGAGGGGCGGGTCCGATAGCTTATGCAAATTTCCTGTCCCCTGATTGGTTGCACTGGACCATGTACCAATGCTGCTGAAACGGGTGTTTTCCTTGAACACACTTGTTCTATTTGCATTATGTGTGTGTGTGTGTGTGTGTGCATTTTGCTTAAATTTCTGCCTGCATTCATTCCACATGTACCTCGCTAGGTTCGAGGTTCAGCCCTAGCTTCTTTAAGAACAATCATATCTGTTAGTTCGTTTTATTATTCACATTTTCTCATTTGAAAAAACAATTGTGCCTTCAACCTATTTCAGGTTCTCTCTGAAAGAGATTTTTTCAGCCTTTTCAGCGAACAAAATGGACAAGCTTAGTATCAGTGAGTAATTTTGCATATCTTCATGGGAGCCTCTTGGATTGGATATATACAAATCCTTGTTAGTTTAAATGTTAGAACTGCATACATTTTATTAGCAACATGGATGTGACCAACAAACAGACCTTTGCGTGGAATTGCCCTTTTTGCGATTAGGAACATACAATGCAAAACCTGTATACACACCATTTGTTTGAAATGCAAACAAACAATGTGCTAAACAAACTATGGTTTCGGCCTTAAGAGCAGCCAAGCCTTTCATGCACGTTTGCCATCTTGCAGAGCTGATTGAGGTGCCTGACACACATGACACGCCCACACACATGACACGCCCACACACATGACACGCCCACACACATGACACGCCCACACACATG
>JAODKE010000092.1:2317123-2330463 GCA_026779605.1 Mormyrus hasselquistii
TTCTATTTCATGCAGGTTCTATTTCATGCAGGTTCTATTTCATGCAGGTTCTATTTCATGCAGGTTCTATTTCATGCAGGTTCTATTTCATGCTGGCTGTGGCCAAACATTAAACATTCACTACCAGTCAAAAGCTTTTGCACACGCTGACATTTATCATCTACTAAATTCACTCAACATTCTTTGCTAAGTAATATACAATATGTTCACAATTTTAGTACCTTTTATTAGCAAGAAAATGTAATCTTTTCATTTATCAAACTAACCTCCTCTAGCAGTTACAATAGCAAATGAAATTCAAGTCATTCTTTCTACACGGGATGTTAAATACTGCCCTGTTTCATGGGTTGAAACTGTTAACTGTTTTAGGACAGCCTAGAGTTTGACTGTCATCATGATGCAACCAGGTAATAGGATGCCAGACATGCACTGTTACATACTCTTTGCATGTTATAAATAAAAATGTAAGTCAAATAAAACAAGTTTCCTTTATAATTTTTCACTCAACTTTCCAATGGTTAAGCTGAATAAAAAATCTGCAGTTTATAAAATAAATGGAAAAACAATAAAAACCTGATGTATGCAAAAACCTGACTGTTACTGTATGTGTGTTGATAGTTTTATGTTCTACACAAAGCCCACTTCTAGAAGTTTCAGACCTCAGTGAAAAGTCCCCCTGATGTGGTGGTGGGTCTGTCCCACCCACTGTCACTCCCTTCATGCTTTGCTATTATTTCCTGTCAAATGTAGTGCAGCAGTCAAGTGCCATGATAACGACTCCTGTGTGTTTTTAGATGTTCTGAAGTATGTTGCGCAGGATCATCCTTCCAGCATTTCTGTACAAACCCCTATAGTATCTTTGAAGATCTGGTTTCACATCCTCCCCACTCCAACCTTTATGGTGTGACTCCAGCTTGAGACCCCTTCCTGGTCGTCACTGCCAGGCTGTCACGCCTGGCACAACTCTGGCAGACCTTCTAACGACAGATTCTCCAGTTTCACCTTGCGAGATTTTCCACTGGCACTCTGGTTCCCGGCTTGCCCTTCTGGTTGAGCTGCCTCACTAATTCAAATAAAAAAAAAAAAAAAACAATAAAACAAAAAAAAAATCTGCTTAAAAATTTTTACGTGAAACTGATGCATAAGTCAAGTACGTGGAGGTTTCTGTTTTTGTGTTATAACCACCAACGGAAGAGTTGAATAATCTAGATTTCACAATTTTAACATTTACTGGAATGTGTGGGAGGGGAATAGCTTAAAGATTTTTAGCTGGGGTGTAAACAATATGGCCTTATTTATGGCTAGGGACCGGGCAGCATCTGCTAGAAATCAGCGTTGTTTGTGTTTTTAGCCGTTAGTTGACATGCGTGTTGATGAATTGCAGGACGGGGGACAGGAGGCAGACGGACCCCTATGTCATAGTCTTAGGATGGCAAGTGAAGGCTCCAGCATCGCAAGCCCTGTGGTCCGTCAGATCGACAAGCAGTTCCTGATCTGCAGCATATGCCTGGATCGCTACGACAACCCCAAAGTTCTCCCGTGTCTCCATACCTTCTGTGAGAGGTGAGGGCCGCCCAGCATCTGGAGTAGGAAGTCCATGCCGCAGGAGTCAGGAGTCTGTGTGGTCACCGTCCTCACTGGTGGATGTTTTTTTTTTTTTTTTTTTTTTTTAATAAATTTTTAAATCCTGCTCTGTGCACAGCAGGAACTGTGTAGCTAACTGTGTGACTTTGTGATGTTCTTCTAGGACACCGCTAGCTCCTGTCTGGTGTTTTGGTGAGAAATGAACCACGTGGGATGGGGTGGGAGCTGGTAATGGGGGGGTTCCAGAGCTGTGAACCTGTAGCGCTTTTCCACTGCCACCAAGAACCGTGCCATACCGCAAACTGATGGTTTTCCATTGTATTATGCGAGTCATACCTGTGCTGGCACCCAGTTTTCTGGTAGAGCCAAAAGCGTGTCTAAACTGACCCGGTTGCGTCACCACCATCTGATACTGGTGTTCTTCACATGGATTATCTGAAGGAAAAAGGATAGATTGTGTTTATATATTATTCATTATTTGTAAATTGCAATGTATTTATGCATTCCTGATAACTTAGAACTTGAAAATTTCCAACCTCCTACTTTAAAAAAGTACCAGATGAACTTAGTGGATGCAAATTTACACAAGCGACTGCTAATTCTGATAGCGTTTGATGCTGTCATTACACGGCAATCCTCACAGACATGCTAGCAGAAAGTAGCACCCTTCTGCAGTGGAAAACCGAGCTGGAACCGTGCTGGTACTAGGCTCTCTTCCCGATACGGCTCGGTTCTTGGTGGGAGTGGAAAAGTGCCCTAGGTTGCCCATGGCAGTTTCTTTGCTCTGTGGTTCCTCTGTGTGAGGCGTCTCCAGTGCCAGTCAATCCTATAGGTGACGTCGGCAGCCGCCTAGGCCGCCATCTACTGAGAGGATACAGACTTGGCAAACCACTGGCCAAATGGGCTTTGTCCGGCACTGGGCATTTCTAGGCCTTTTGTGAGAGAAAGCTGTAGGTCAGAGCATTATAGAGTAACTGTTCTTAAAGAGCATCAGTAGAGTGATTTAGTGTCCGTAGTCTTTGTGAGTGGTTGACTTTTCTGCTTAACTGTGTGACTATTGTTATTTACTTCAGGACAGATCCTGGATTTGTTTTTTCTGCTTTAAGACATGTTTAATGGTCAGTTATTTTTTGCTGAGTGTGAATGTTACAGAAATTAGTCTCCCTGAACCCTGTTCCAGAGTAACACAGGCCTGGGGATGTGTCTCTGAGTGACGGACAGCACTGCTCCTCCCCCCGCTCCGCCTCCAGGTGTCTCCAGAACTACATTCCCGCTCACAGCCTGACGTTGTCGTGCCCCGTGTGCCGCCAGACCTCCATCCTGCCCGAGAAGGGCGTGTCCGCCCTGCAGAGCAACTTCTTCATCACCAATTTGATGGATGTCCTGAGGAAGTCCCCTGACAGTGGCAGTGAGGACTGCGCGGTGCAGGAGACTGTCGCTGCAGTGGCCACGGGACAGCCGCTGTCCTGCCCCAACCACGGGAACAATGTAATACCCCTTTCCAGTCTTTAGGCAC
Source organism: Mormyrus hasselquistii (assembly GCA_026779605.1). Classification (NCBI taxonomy): domain Eukaryota; kingdom Metazoa; phylum Chordata; class Actinopteri; order Osteoglossiformes; family Mormyridae; genus Mormyrus; species Mormyrus hasselquistii. Next base: position 2,320,224 of record JAODKE010000092.1, read on the forward strand.
TTGCACTGAAGTTCCAGGACCTGGTCCCTGGGCTGTCTCGACCTGGAACTTTGGTAGCTCCTGGCCACTTTTGCTCTCACACCGCACAGCAGGCACTGGGACCTTAATGCTAAATAAACATGAGGGACGACAGAAAAAGTTTGTAGGCTAAACTTCACACACAATTTCATACGAAAATACACTGCCTCACCAAAACAGTGGGGGATAAATAAACCATTTTGTTAGTTATTGGGGGGATCGATTGTGATCAAAACGGGACACATCCTTTTATTTATATGTTACTTGTATGCCCGACAACATGTTCACGATTGTAGCAGATCGATCTTTTGTTTTCCACAGAATGAGTAACAATGTAACATTTTCCCACTAATAAGCACTGGCAGGTTTCACCGCCAACACCTGAAATATTAGACAAAAGTATATTGGTTAGTGATTGAATTGTCCGATTCTGAAATATGGAGATGCAAGCAAGAAAGATATTAATTGATGTGCTAAATGTATTAGGGGTACAAAATTGATTCTCTCTACTCCAATTTCTGCTCCGCTAAATCTTTTTCCTGCACTTAGGCGGAACGTCCATGTTGGCGCCAATTCTTGTGTTCAACCAATTAGCAAGCTGCCGCTATAAGCTCCTCCCCAGTAGTTTGTGTTCGAACAAAAAGTACCTAGTCTGGAGTAAGTACTAAAAAAGGGTTGCAGAACTACCTCCAAGGAACTACAATCGGACCGAGTTCCTGTGGTGTGAACACGACAAAAGTTTCTGGTTCTGTTGTTGTGAAAGGGCCTTTCTGAGTCATAGCTGCCCCCCTCCAGATCTGCGCAGCTTATCAGGTACCTTGTGGGTAATACCCTCATCTGTGCACAGCTGTTTTTTTTTTTTTTTTTTTTTTTTTTTTTGTGAGCAACCGTTGGATACAAGGTAGTGCGCTTTTACGTATGTTTCTGAAGCTGCTTGTTGGACAGTGCCAATGTAGAGGCCTGGATATGTTGACTTTATTTTTTTTTTAAGCATTGCCATAGTATTTTTAGCTGATTTTGTCTGTTGCCATGGCAACCAAGTCCCACTGCATCCAGTTGAAATACTACCTCACCCATTAATATGGTGTGTGTGTGTGTGTACACCCAGTTCTGTGATTTTTTTATGGGCATATTCTGTTGTAATTTTCTTGTGGCGTTTCGTGTGCTTTTTGTTGACTATGAAAGGCTTTCGTGGCGTTCTCCGCAGTTTGAATGTCGTGGCCCCTCCCCAGGTGATGGAGTTCTACTGCCCGCCGTGCGAGACTGCCATGTGTGAAGAGTGCACCAGCGGGGAGCACGCCGAACACCCCACCGTCCCGCTCAAGGACGTGGTGGAGCAGCACAAGGCTTCGCTGCAGGACCAGCTGGACGCCGTCAAAAGCAGGTGTGGCCCTGCATCCCACTCCAGATGTTTCTTGCCTTCCTGGTTGCTATGCAATGATTAGTCAGGTTTCTGCATCATGTTTAAGAGGAGGTGGGCACACTTTTTTTTAGACGGACAGGTATAATAATTGGTGCACAAGGTGAATCTTCTTTATACTATGTCATATTGTAGTGTGTACAGTGAGACTTGCAGGGGAAGCGGTGCGTGGCTCAGGGGTCTGGGATGCCGTGCCTGAGACTGAAAGGTTGATGGTTCGAATCCCAGACTCGGCAGGGTGATGTCACCATTGGGCTCCCGGGATTGGTTGCTTTGGATAAAAGGGTCTGTTATATTATTTGTAATATAATGGAAGCAAAACCCGCAGACACACGGAAATAACTGGCTTTAAAATATCCCGTATAGAGCGATTGTTTTATTTGTTTAATAAGCCGAAGTGCGAGTTGAGGTCTTCACCATTAAAGACCGCATAGGTTTGCGTAGCAGAGTAGACTGAGGCGCGATGCACTGCGTTGAGCTGTGACCTTCACCTCTGCGCTGTGGTATGCTGCCGGCTGCCATTACTCCTGTGCCGGTGACAGGGAGGCGAAGGAGGAGTGGAATTCGCAGAGGCGGATGGCGCCCGGCGGTGCGGCATTAACTCCCCGCTTTCAGCACTGACATCACTGATATAATTAGTTGAGCGGTAGTGACACAGCATCCATCTGTAGGTGTTAAAAGGATCGGCGGTGTGGATTGCATTGCCTCCCTCGCACGCTAACACACAGGGCAATGTGATAGTTTATGGCGACATTATTTTTTTTGTTGTGACTTGGCCATGTAAATAAAGCCGATCGGGTAACTTGTTCCCATATTTACGGTGTCCTAACCCCCATCTCTCTCCCTCTCTCTCTCTCTCTCTCTCTCGTTCTCTCGCTCACACACACAGTCCATGCCAGTGATGGCAACCAGTGTCTATTGATTTTGTACAGTGTGAAAGAACAGATGTACCAGCGAGCAAGTTAGGTTGAGGTTAACCACATTTTCTCTAACCCCCTCACCCCCTCCCAACAACCCACAGGCTGCCCGACATTGACCTAGCTCTGCAGGTCATCTCCGAGATCCTGCAGCAGCTGACCAACCAGAAGTCCGCCATCGAAGAGGACATCCACTCCACCTTTGACGAACTACAGAAGACGCTCAATGTCCGGAAGAGCGTGCTGCTCATGGAGCTGGAGGTCACCTATGGGCTCAAGCAGAAGGTCAGGGGTGTGTGTGCGAATGGTTGTAAGGCTTCGTTTAATTGCTTTTGAGACCTGGAGGCAATACCAGCCATTTGCACAGAGGTTTTCAGGACAAGAAGAGCTGGGTCGGATCCCTGCACTGCCTCCTAATCAATGTCCCAGTTGGAGCTAGTCGCTCCAACTCTCTCGGGCCTGGAGCAAGGTGGGCTGCCAGATTGATCATGGATGTGAACAGTAGGGTTTTTTTTGTATACCTCATGCTGTAGGTCCTGCCGATTCTGTCCTAATTGACTGTCTCTGATTTGCGTACTGTAGGCAGAGCTGAATAATTCTTTATACTCAGCTGGTTGGTTGAAACAAAATCTGAGTGACTTTCCTGTTCTGGCTGTAGGTGCTGCAGGCCCAGCTGGACGCCCTGCTGGAGGGCCAGGAGAGCATAAACAGCAGCTGCAACTTCACAGAGCAGGCGCTGAGCCAGGGCTCAGAGGCCGAGGTGTTGCTGGTCAAGAAGCAGATGAGCGAGCGTCTGGGCGAGCTGGCCAGCCTGGAGTTCCCCCTGCAGCCCGAGGAGAACGACCAGCTCGACTTTCTCATCGAGACCGAGGGTCTCAAGAAGTCCATCCACAACCTGGGCACCATAATCACCACCAATGCTGTTGCCTTCGAGACGGTGGCTTCGGGGGAGGGGCTGCGGCAGTGCATTGTGGGTCACCCCACCTCCATCACCATCACCACCAAGGACAAGGACGGGGAGCTGTGCAAGACGGGCAACGCCATCTTGACGGCTGAGATCTGCACCCCCGACGGAAGCGTGGCGGACGGGGAGATCCTGGACAATAAGAACGGTACTTACGAGTACCTCTACACAGTAGCCAGAGAGGGCAACTTCACCCTCTGCCTGCGTCTCTATGATCAGCACATCAAGGGCAGCCCCTTCAGGGTGAAGGTCGCCAAGTCTGCCAACGTCTCGCCTGTCACCAATAGCAACAAGAAGCGGCTCAAGTCTCCTGGAAGCAGCCACGTCAAGCAGAGGGCTATCCGACGGCCGGACAGCATGTACAGCACCAGCAAGAGGAAGGAGAATCCTATCGAGGACGACCTGATATTCCGAATCGGTGAGTCTCGGAGGTGCCGCTTTGCACGGAACACAATGGATAGGTTGTGCCAACCGATGCTGGCGTTTCTGAATCCTGTCCTCAGGGACCCCGAGGCCGTGTGAATTTTTGTGTGGGAACTGGAAGGGAGCAGAGGTGTGGCTCCTTGGGGGGGCTCCTTGGGGGGGCTCCTTCACGACTGGCTTGATAAATACTGGTCTCAGTCGTTGAGAAAATGCGCCTAAAATCTTTTATTTATAATATTAGTAAATTCTATATTTATATTTCGATATATCATTACCTGGAATGTATTTAAATTGTAATCACAGTCCTTTGAATGACTGGACCTCTTCCTGTATCTCTGTTATCCTACATCTTGTTAAACAAATCATAACTGGATACATATAACATCAAACCCCGGTTGTCGGGCAGATTTAGACATCACCGCTCTGTCATCCATATAAGGAGCACAACCCCTGTCACTGAAGGGTCATGTTTAGTTATCGTACTGTGACCTCGCACTCCAGGGCTGGGTGGTCAGTGCTCACCCCTGACTCTGTCCACTTGGGCTTTCCTGGTTCTCCCTGCATTTCATGGTGGTTTCGTCCTTGTTTTCTGGATTTCTTTCACTGTTCGCAGACATCTAGGTTGAGCAGTGATGTAACTTCTGGACCTGAAATGTCACTGCCTCCAAATCCATATTTTGTTTCTATCATCCAGTTGAGTATAAAGAGTCACAGTTAGAGAACTCAACTGGTTGGTAGAAACAAAATCTTGTCTGGACTTTTTTTTTTTTTAACATTGGGGACCTGAAATGGCCCAGACTGAGGTTAAGTGAGCTGATGTGTCCGGCTGTAGTCCAGGTGTTCGTGTACACATCCTGACTAGGATTGCCTCGTCCTTTGCCTTGTACTGTACAGTATACTCCTGGGATAAGACTCCAGGTTCACTGTAACACTGAACTGGATAAGCAGTCTGAGAAAATGGATGGGTAGATGGGTAAATATTAGTCACCTGATGGGCTTGGCCAACCAGCGAGCATTCGCTGCTTTAACTGGGTCGAGATTAGTGTAGTCAGAGAATGGCATTAGTGCACCCATGTGTCCTTCTGGTATAGGACATCTAAGTGGGGAACATTGATCCCTGAATTACTTGAGTGTGACGGGCAAATCTCTAACATTTACACTGGTCCCTCTAAATACTCATTGACTGAAAAAGTCAGGAAGGGCTCTGTCGTTCCACTTTCTCGTTCAGTGGTGCTTCCCGTTTGCCTTTCAGGTACGAAGGGAAGGAACAAGGGAGAGTTCACGAATGTTCAGGGCGTGGCAGCCTCTTCGGTGGGAAAGATATTAATAGCAGACAGCAACAACCAGTGTATCCAGGTAAGGATGCTGAGTAGACAACAGAGAGCATTTTTGTCTGCTGCTGTAAAAATGAATGCAAGCCAAACATTCTCTGCCATGAGAGTTTTGTCAGCCGTGTCAACACAAAGCATAAAAATACATCACCCTTGCTAAGATTCTCGTTTGGTTTCAATCTGGTATATGGTGTTTCATCCTTACAAACTCACTGCTCGCTCCATTGCTGATGTCTACTTGACGTAAGGCCACTAGCTGCCAGGTCTCGCCTGGTCCTCTCTGATCCTCTAGCAGAGCGATGGAACAGGAAGTAGATTATGCTGGAATGCTGTCGCCGTTCTGCGATTTCCTGATGTAAAACGTACTTCGAGATCTAATCAAAATGTCCTCGCTTGAAGGAGGCTCGTACTACAGCTTGTTCAGATCTTGCTGTACGATTGTGTAATTGGTGTGTTTGTTCCATTTAGAAAGGGAGGACTGAGACTGGGGGTGGGGAAATGTCAAGAATAATCTCCGAATCACTGTTGGATGACGGCTCAATAGTGCTTTATGGGGAGACTCGAACCAAATGCCAGTACCAGAATATACCAGAATACGTTGAAAAATTCACAACAAAGTGTGGCAGAATACTAATAATCCTCTTACAGTCGGTCCTCGTTTATCGCGGTTAATCAGTTCCAGACTCTACCGCGATAAGTGAATTTCCGAGAAGTAGGATTCTTTATTTATAATTGAATATTTACGTAGTTAGAGCATAGAAACCCTGTTTACTACCTTCTAAATATGGTTTTTAACATTATTAGAGCTCTAGACATGAAATTACACCCTTTAGTCACCGTTACTGTTATGATTGCTGGACACGGAAGCAGGAACGGGGAGACGAGGAATCAGGATTGAAGGGTTTATTTGGAATCACTCCAAATGCAGGACACAGGAACATGTGACATCAAAACGCCAATGACAGACCTGGGGTCACAGACTCTGACGTGGACTTAAATACACCGGACGAATCAAACTGACAGGAAACAGCCGGTCACAATCGGGGGTTGCACACATGGTTAATAAGGGGGCGTGACACACGAGGATCGCACAGGCAGGTCATGACAATTACACTCCTATTACCCAATATATTAGACAAAATAAGAGAAAATAAGACATTGGACGTTACAAATATCATATTATTGTACATTTAATTACGAAGAGCAAAGATGCTTCCAATGCGTAGCGACGTATCATTCTCACTGTCTCAACTTTTTAATGAATATACAAAAAACCGCGACAGTGAAGCCGCGGAAGTCGAAGCACGAAGTGACGAGGGACGACTGTATTCAGGAATAGCTGTGTGTGTAAATAAGTAAGCTTGAAGATTGTTGAGAATAACAATTGAGTTGACCGTAACGGTTCCAGTCATTTAATTTTAAATATCATATGAAGACCCCTCTTTGTCTATGGACAGATATTCTCCAATGAAGGGCTGTTCAGGAGTAGGTTTGGAGTAAGAGGGCGGTCTCCCGGGCAACTGCAGCGGCCAACTGGTGTGGCAGTCCATCCCAGTGGCGACATCATCATCGCTGACTACGACAACAAATGGGTCAGCATCTTCTCAGGTGACGGGAAGTTCAAGGTAAGCTTGTCCACTGTGGTGTGATGCAGTTGTATAGCCATGGTGATTGAAACCTCTTCAACTTTTCCCTTTTAACCGACAGTCCAAGATCGGCTCGGGAAAGCTCATGGGACCCAAAGGGGTGTCAGTGGACCGGAACGGGCACATCATCGTGGTAGACAACAAGGCCTGCTGTGTCTTCATCTTCCAGCATAACGGCAAGATTGTCACCAAGTTTGGTAATCGTGGAAATGGAGACAGGCAATTTGCAGGTACACTTGTTGGTAATGTGTAAACGCATTTATGTCTCTCTGTAATGGTCTGCATGCCAGGCTTGAGCAGCACGGTCAAGTAAACCCAATTCTCAATCCAAATCTCCTGCCCCATGACCTCAGCTAGGTGGTGCCCTGCAGGTTCCACATTTAAAGCGTAAACCTGGTTAACCATTCTTCATCGATACATGAATGTACATGTGTTTCCTGCACAAGGAGATGTTTTTTCTTCCCACTTGCTAGTTGAGAGATGAGATCTATTTTAGAGGTCATAAATGTGCTCAAGTATATAGTATAAAAAGTATTGACAAAAGGTATCAGACTTTAGTACAAGAAATAGGTACATTTACTCGTAGAATCAGTTGAGCTGTATATACACTCAAAAAAGGTTAAGCACCCAGAAGTAATGGTCCGATTTGAGTGTAATTTAGTGCCCGTGCAGACCAGCGATGGGTATGTCAATGATTCCATTTGCAAGGAGCTGGCAGGTCTAGTCACCAGTCACAGAGGATTCCTCATAGACGAATTGAACAGCATTAGCAGCACTTGCTGGAGTTTGATAGGGGTCACATTGTGGGTTTGCATGAGGCCGGTAGTCGTATTCTGCAAATGCCCGGCATGTGGGGCATGCGGATGTCGCCTGATGTTGGATCCAGTGGGCACATGAGGGCACCCACACATGTCGTGAAGGTTCCGGTCACCCAAGACAGACCACACCAAGGAAGGATAGTCGCAATATTCGTCAAGCATTACAGAACCTCAGGGCATCTGTGCCTGCCATCCAAACACAGGTATTAGGCTCTGTGCAACACCCTGTGTCACCCCGCACCATGTCACTATGACTGGCATCAGCTGGACTACGGGTTCACCATCCCATATGTAGGCTGCCGTTAACACCAGCGCAGAGTCGGCTGCATTTGGTGTGGCGCCGTAAACAGCGTGGACTGATGACGAGTGGCGTCGTACCGTGTTCAGTGATGAATCTCGGTTCTGCGTTACCATCGTCGTGTGTGCGTATGACGGCACAGAGGGCAGCAGACCAATGTTGTGGAGAGACGCATCGCCGTTACTCCTGGCATCATGGTGAGGGGAGCCATAGGGTAAGACTTCAGGTCATCTCTGATAGTGATTCGGGGGACCCTGACCGCACAGCGCTACGTCAGCGACATCCAGCGTCCGCATGTCTTACCCCTCCTGAGACAGCACTCTGGTACAGTCTTTCAACAAGACAACACCAGTCCACACATGGCACGCGTGTCCATGGACTGCCTGCGTCCGGTGGCCAGCCAGGTCACCAGATCTTTCCCCAATCGAACTTGTGGGATCAGCTCAGGTGTCAACTCAGACCCAGTGCCAGTCTGCAGGATCTCGAGGGCCAGTTACAGCAGCTGTGGGCTAACTTGCTGCAGGAGAGGAAACGACGGCTGTATGACTCCCTTCTGCACCGTATCACCACATGTATCCAGACCCGGGGGGGGGGGCAAGCCACACCCTACTGACCTGGGACCAGCGGTGTGCCCTTACTGCCAACTCTGTTGCCCATTTGACCTGATATTATAATCATTGCGATAGTCACATGCTGATTCATTTCCACCACTCTTGTCTGGATGCGTAACTTTTTTTGTCACTGGGGTCACATTTGGCCTTACAAAAATAAAAAGGTCTTCTTCATCAAATTCACTTAAATTTTTACCCTGCTTTTTTGTAGGTCCTCACTTTGCAGCTGTCAACAATAATAATGAAATAATTGTCACTGATTTCCATAACCATTCTGTGAAGGTAAGGATGTTTCTATAGAAGCTTTTATGGAAATGTCTGATTGATAGTCATATGTTTATCTGATAAAAATTGCATTGCGTTTTCTGTCTTATTGACGCGCACAGGTGTTCAACTCTGAGGGGGAGTTTCTGCTGAAGTTTGGGTCCAACGGTGAGGGGAATGGCCAGTTCAACGCCCCCACAGGAGTAGCAGTGGACGTCAATGGCAACATCATCGTGGCAGATTGGGGCAACAGCCGGATTCAGGTATTTCCCATCCGCTTGATCTTCACCCTTGTTGTCTGTAATATCGCCAGACATTTGAGAACTTATTTTGGGCGGTAACTATAGCATTTACAGTTACATTTTTACTTATTTAGCAGGAACTTTTATGCAAAGTGACATGCGTTTCTTGAAAGTAGGGTCAGACAGTCCTAACCGTCCCCCAAGTGGTGCAGAAAACATTTACAGCTCTGCAAAAATTTGTAAATTACATGTATTTATTGTACGCTTTCGTTCAAACCACGCGCAACTGAGAAGGCGGGGTCAACCAGTCCCTGGTGCATTTGGGTGTTAAGTGTCTTATTCAAAGGCACAATGGTGACATCATCCTTCCAACCATGTGATATGAACCAATGACCACCTGATCACAGGCGCAGCGTCTTGGCATATTTAGCCCCACACCATGATTTACTGTGATTTGGAGTTGAGGTTCTTTGTTCATGCATGAGCCTTGTCCACTGATGCAGGTCTTCGACGGCAGCGGATCCTTCCTGTCCTACATCAACACGTCGGCGGACCCTCTCTACGGCCCGCAGGGTCTGGCTCTCACTTCAGACGGCCATGTTGTAGTCGCGGATTCCGGGAACCACTGCTTCAAAGTTTACCGCTACCTTCAGTGACCCGCTACTATTTTCCCATCCCACATACCCGTCACGCCTCACTATCACCGTGCCACATTGGATCCCTATCGCCGTCGTGGATTGCTCTGCTGGCTGATGACCTTTCACCTCTGACCCCCCGTCACTCCCGCGCTGAGACAGCCAAATGCTGCCCTGACTTGTTTTTGCCCCCCCTCCCCCCCTATGGAGCAGAAAGATAATGTCTTGTTATTGATGATTATTTAAATGTTCCTTTTCCTGAGTTTATTTATTGAGCCGACCATGTGAAATACAGCATTTTATGTGAAACTGAAAATTAAGCACTTGATACGATAGCTTTGGTGTGGCGTTACCCTTTTGAAAACTGTGGGTACGGAAGATGGATGTGGTTGGTCAGTGTGACACTTTTTGGGGAATATATTTTGTTCATGACTAGTTTTCTAAAAAATTATATTTTTGAAATTAAAATGCCATCCTATTGAGAGTAACCCCCGGCCTTCTGCCCTGAGCTGCCTGTGATGGGCTCCGGCCCCCCCGCCCCCCCTTTCCCTTGTAGGGGCAGAACGTCTTGGTGGGTATGGGGAGAAGGGCTGTTTAATGCATTTTGTGTTTTAGTTTACCTGAATAACAAATAAAAAAAAATCCAATATGGG
>JAODKE010000092.1:2330563-2360630 GCA_026779605.1 Mormyrus hasselquistii
AGCGTATGGATGGATATAAGGGATTTAAAATTCATTTTGCTTAATGATTCACATGCATGACATGTAAACACTATGCAGATCAGGCAATAAGTTTCAGTTGCGTACTTCAGTTTCTGGTAAAATGCTCTTACTTCCTTTAGGAAGAAGGAGAAATGTACGTAGTTCCGTAAATGTTCATATCGACAAAAGTATTTATCTGTGAACTAAAGATGTTAGATGCCTCTGTAGTTTTTGCTTGTACTCGGATTGACGTACATTTTGTCCAGTCAGGAAACATTCCCTCAGTTTCAATGGGAAGGTGTGTGTGTGTGTGTGTGTGTGTGGGAGTGCAGTTGCTTCGCATATTCATGCTCTGTAACTACCCATTTGTCTACCGTGAAGCTAGATGTATACATTTTTCAAAGTACTTGCCGCTCTGCACACAATAACTGATTATCATGCTTGCCGTTGACGTCTAGTTAGATTTGTTTTCTACAGCTTGTCACAGGATTTTATTTCTAACGACACAATCAATGAATCTTGGCATTGCTTGCAAAACCAGCTCGACGTGTATTGAGGTATTCAAGGCCCCATTGGCATTTTTCTGCTTGCCGATTTGTTTGCATAGGATACAGATTTTTGTACTGTAAGCCTTGCAGAACTATTGTAGAACTGTGGCGTGATTCCGTCAGTGAAATTATCCAAGTTGTAAGTAAACTGGAGCAAATCAGTTTTCTTTTTCATGTCCGCTTGAAGAGACTTATAAAATGATCTGGGCAATTCAGTGATGTCCGTGCTGACTTGTATCATGTTAATTTCCTGACTAAAAAAATACCCACATTTCAGTGACTGAACGGCACTCAGTCCAAATATTAGTATTAAAGAGTTCAAGGCGTTCATGAAAAAGTGAATCGTGGCATTAAAAGATCCATGAAACTCTAAACCCACTGTGTTTACTTAGTCTCAAAAGGGATTTTCTTTCATGTAAAATTTATTCATCTTTATTTACAAATGAATTACTGCTTTTTATTGTGATTAAAGCAATGCATTTTCCATATTTAATGTCCCTAATGCCAAAAAAAAATTGAAAAAGTGACCCAGGGATGATTTGTTTTGAATTAATTTTGAATGCAGTTTTGTTCTGTAGAGGGAATATTTTGTAATGGATGTTGTACAAAGGCTTTGGATTGTTCAATTGTTCTATAATATTATCCCTCAAACGTCAGGATCACTTGTGCATTTTTCCACATTTATATTTCCAAATGTCCTGCATTATGTATGTAAAGGGAAGAAAGCCCGCCTTTAAATGTATGTATTCCATAATGCTTGTGTACGGACACAAGAAGCACTGAGAATGAACCGAGTTGTGGCGTTTCGTGTCCCAAATATGCTTGTTGTGTATAAAAACATTGCTTGTGCCGATTGCAGCGTTACTTTCTCTTCGATTTAGCCACTTGTCTGTGCGGCGCACAAATAAAATATTGCATTCTTTGGAAAAACTGGCTTCATTTTTAATCGACTGTGCTGATAACGGATCCCGGAGCCTTTTGACATTTCAGTACTGCACGCTAAAACATGGCTGCATCGTCACATGCTGCTTACTGCGCAGTCTGCGTGCCATCGCCGTCGGCCGCCAGGGGGCGGTAGAAGTCTCTTCCGACGTTAGCCCCGCCCGCTACGCAGCCTTTTAGATCGCGGGAAAACTCAACGTGTCTGGCGGAAGGGGTGATTTGGAAAACGCCTGTTTGTGGGAAGTTTAATGTACTGGCATTATGGTGAGACAAATTTTTAGTTGCACTATCTAAGGTTCTGCCTGTCCGAGCAGAGGGATTTAGTCTTTGCGTCTATCTAAAGGACAGATCAGATCAATTCTACACGCGGAATCTCCAAGACACTAGTGAAATGGCTGTCCCTATGCGCTTAATGATACTGACCTGCCTTCTGCGGGATATTTGCGTTTCTTTGACAGTCCAAGAAGAAGGGCTTGAGTCTGGAAGAGAAGCGGAGCCGGATGATGGAGATTTTCTTCGAGACTGTGAGCACTTGGGGGGCTTGATCTGCTGCATGAATTGATCCTAACTTGAATTGGCTGTGGGAAACACTAAGGGCTCAAGCAGGAAGGATAAATAGCAATTCTGGATAAAGCACATAAGCCCAATTAACGTTTTCTGGTGGAAAAGTAACGTGAGCTGTATAACGAAGGACATTTCTGTACTTAAGCAAACTCATCAAATACCAATAACCTGCTTTTCTTTCTCGGGATATGTTTTGCCTATTATTAGTAGTGCATGGGACATGATGATCTCTTAATGTTAGGTTTGGTGTTTAATCAGGCAGGGTTTTTTTTCTCCGACATAGTAAATTACATACATATATAGATAGGGGATATAGAGAAAGTCCCGTAATTGCTAGATTTGTTGCTAAATTTGACAAGGCATCTCGGCGGTTTATTGCTATTTAAATTTTCCAAACTTTAGACCAGCATAAATTCAAAATGTTGGGTTTTTTTGTAACCGAGTGTCTAAATAGACACAAGGGGGCGCCATTTCACCAAAGAGCGCGCTAACAGTTCTCAAAACCCGCCCCGGATACAGAAGCTAACGATTACTCTGTCCTGGCAGCACGCTCCTGCTTGGCTGCCGTCCTGGGAGCGCTCTCTCACTGCTCAGGAGCGACAGCTTGCATGTCCCCTTGGGTCTGCCCTGTGGGGGATTTTGTCGAAGCTTTGAAAAGAGCCTCTCATTTTTGAAATGTGAACATGTCTTTGCGCATTGCAGTGAAGCACAGTTTGTGTTTGTGTGTGTGTGTGTGTGTGTGAGAGAGACAGAGACGGAGAAAGTGAAGGCTTGTTTTTCTTTCCCTTTGTGTGGGTGTCATCCAGCTGTCAGTACGCAGCTTGCTTAGTGAGCCGGTTTCTATAGCGTCACGAAGTAACAGCCTGTTCGGCCTCCTAGAGCTTTTTGTCCGCATGGATGCCTAAATGCACAGTGTAACCGTTATTCCGTTAATTCGCTTGACCTCTCTCTCTCGTAGAAGGATGTCTTCCAGCTCAAAGACATTGAAAAGATTGCACCGAAGACCAAAGGAATCAGTAAGTGTAGTCTCCTAAGTCTTGTACTTGTCTGGGGTTCTGGCGTGTGACACAGTGTCGCCCAGAAAGGGGTAAGAGTAAAACAGACGGGTCTTTTTGGTATGATCCACTAGACCTTCTGATGCGTTTCCATGACACAGTGGCCAAGCCATGCATCTCAGCTTCCATTACGTTGCTTGGAGCTCTCAGGTGAAAAGGGCAGCCTGTTTGTCTGGTCCGGTGGCTCTTGAACACCTTGTGTGTTCTTGTCTCCGCCTCCCTGTCCAGACCAGACCAGGACATGGAGGGTAATCTTCAAGGCAGCAGCAGGAAAGCTCACCTTCTGGGGTCTTGGTCACCGCATTGGCCTTCACGCCCTGTCTTGGAGTGGAATAAAATTGAATAGAATAGCTACTTTTATTATCATTCAGAATGTACACTGGTTAGTGCGCATCGCAACGAAATCACGTTACATTGACTCGCCGTCGGCCTGGCAGAGCGCATTAATGCTAAAAATCTTGCATCTTAAAAATATAAAATCTAAATAGAAAATACGTAGAAAATAGAATATAAAGTGGAATTAACAGGATGGTTCCTTCAGCGCAGTCAAGCACTGGGTCACCGAGTTCGCGAGAAGCCCCCCGGAGTTTGGCATTACGGAGTCTTTGTGTTTCTCAGCGCTTTTCAAGTTTGGCATTAAAGGGTTAAAAAAAATTTGCCATCTGGCATTCTCCTTTGAGCTGATGTACGCCGCAGAAGTGAGAAGGGACTCGTTCTTGATGGTACGGCTCCCTGTGATCACGCCGTGCCACACTGGCAGTAGCCTCAGGAAGTGAGGGCTTGCACAATAGCACGATTGCACACGTTTTGTCCCCTTTTGCGGCGAGAGCTGATTATTTTTTTTTCAGGCACCTTTCATTAATTTAGAATGACCTATCAGGACGTTTCAGCGGTTTTCCGGTTCTGAGAACAGGAAGTCCCTTAGACCCCGGGTACCTCCCCTGTCCCGTGAGATGTTCTGGGCACAGATGAGTGGTTCTCCCCTCCCCCAGCACCCATGTCTGTAAAGGAGGTCCTTCAGAGCCTGGTCAATGACAACCTGGTGGACTCGGAGAGAATCGGCACCTCCAACTACTACTGGGCCTTCCCCAGTAAGGCCGTGCACACCCGCAAACGCAGACTGGAGGAGCTGGAGAAGCAGGTACCTCGCCGTGGTGGGGGTTCGAGAACTGAGGTGCAGGTGTGTCTTTTGTGGCTAGCTCACCCGGGGTGATGGGGTGGGGGGAGGAGCAGAGGAGGCTCTTTAGATGATCAAGTTACACTTTCTTGCATCTGCAGATATTGCGTCATGTGTGAAGCATTCAGCAGATGCCCAAAGATGAAGCAAAAAAAAAAAAAAAAACAACCGCTCCCCCAAATGAATCTCGCTGGACAGATTAAAAAGAGGGATATAAACATTGATTGTCCAGGTGGATGAATCTTTTTTTTTTTTAAACCCGGTTATATATAGGCTTTTATTTATGTAATTTTTCGCCTTTCTGAAATCTGTACAATGGCGAAAATGTCATCCCGAATAATGTGTGCGTCACAGAACAGAGCTTTTCCAGATACAAATCAGGCCTTTGGATGACGTGCCCAGAAAGGCCTGCCTTTGCTCATGACCCACGGCCCATCGGCAGGGCAGGTTCAAACTTGCGTCCACTCGCTGTTTGCACCCCCCCACCCTGACAGATGCATGCAGGCACATTACAAAGATAGGCTGGCATCCTGTCAGAATCCTGCGACGAATGCGTTTAAGTTCCTCGTGTAACATTTAGGGTTGACACCCTATGGCTTGATGGTAATGCAGAATAAAACCTGCAGATTGTGTGAAGGTGTGTGTGTGCACATGCGTGCGTTTGTGCGCGTGTGCATGCGTGCGCGCAATTATAAGTTCAGTGTGCTGAAGGTGTTTTAATGCTTCCAGCTCTCAGAAGGGAAACAGCGTAAGATTGTTTTGGAACAAGCCATTGAGAAAGCCAGAGTGGGCCGTCAAGACACAGTGAGTCATTAATCTGACATATTCCTCAATTTTTTTGCTGTTTGATGTACCTGCACTGTGAATTAAGAAGGCATTGAATTACTTTTATGAAACGTTAAGAAGGAGCATGAACCAGGGTGAGGGAATGGAGGGGGGTGTGTTTAGGGGCAGTAGAACGGGGGGGCAGAGATGAGACGGGAACCGGACCCTGTGGCCACTGACGGCCAGAACCGGGGGGAGCAGGGAGGTGCTGAGGGCCCTGCCTGTGGCCTCCTGCAGGAGGAGCGTGCCGGCCTGACGACGGAGCTGCATTCGCTGAGAGAGCAGTGGGGGCGTTTGCAGGCCGAGCTGGAGACGTACCGGGAGTGCGACCCGGAAGTAGTCCAGGAGATCCGTGAGTACAGCACCGCTCAGACGGGCCGAGCCGACGGCCACAGCTCCCGCACGGGTTCCACGTACCCCGGTATACGTAGCACACAAACAGACATTGCGTTCTTTAAACGCTCAGGCTGATGCATGTTCGATTCTGCGGAGATTCTTGTAGATGTGATTTGGTTATGATTTAAACACTCTGCGAGTGTTAATCCAGCGGGCCGTGTGACTTTCACAGGTCATGTGACACGTCTGTGTAGGGGCCCCGGCTTTTGAGTCACATTAGCGATTAGCGTGATGATTTAAACCACAGAGCCTTATCGGGTTCCTTGTCAGATGCCAGGGCCGCCTCGTGCTTAGGAGGGGGCGTAATTGGATTGGCTGCTGCTGAAGTTCAGGCCTGCCTCTCCCGGATACCTGTGTGTTTGCATAAGTTCGCGGTGCTGCTGTTGCTGCCTGCGTAGCCGTTAGCCAAGTCGGCGCACGGTGGACAGTGGGAGCCCAGCTAATCGTATGGCAGACTGGCAGAGTGCCCGTCAGCCGTGGGTGATTATGGTCCAGGCAATGTTTGGTACTTAAACCGGCCCTTAAATTGACGTGTCCCCCCCCCCCCCCTTCCCCCCCCCCGCTGGGCATATATAGAACGGCACGGAAACGGGGATGCTAAATTTAGCCATCCCCTGCAACTTGGGCCTCCCGCTATGCTGGCATTCTGAGTGTTGTTATTCCTCTGAGATCATGTGTCTGATATGCCCCCCCCTCCCCCTCACTGCCATTCCAGTGGGGTCCCCCTCCGCTCTTGACTTTCACAGCGTATGTAGTGTGGATCCGCCTGGGCTTAGCACGTAAATACGCACCACTGGCTCCACTGTGATAACGGGGCAGACGCTCTTAGGTTTGGGACGTTTTTAGCGTGTCGTCATTTGCCCCCCCCCCACATTATCTGGCACAGCAGATGCCTGGTTTTTCTTTGAGGGGGGAGGGGGGGTGTCCTTGCCTCCAGGCCTGTGTCAGCCCTGTACATTGTAATGTAATTCTTATGGGTCCCCACAAACTGGTTTAGGAAACACTGTATTAGGGGGTTTGTTTTTGTAGTAAAGGGGACAGGGAATACTTTTGCGTCTTTTGCTTGAAGTCACACGGCAGACTGCCCCACCCCCCCACCTTTTAAAACTCTGGAAGAAGTTGTTGAATAATTTTATACCATTGCACAACGTCTGTTATTTAATAAGACTTTAAGGCTTTATGTGTGTAGGTGTGAGGGCCTTTTTATGTAACTCTGTCTTGAGAAAAATGTGCGTCTCTCGATACCAGTCTGATCACTGGATGCCTCATGCTGTGGGGTGAGGCACAGTGTTGAGGGAGTGTTCAGTGATATTTAAGGGGCAGGGATATGTGTACGAGGGGGGGCGTGGCTTGTAGGTGAAGTCACTCCCCCCAGAAACACATCGCTTACCAATCAGTCAAGATTGCAGGTCCAGCGATTGGAGCGCAGCTTTGTGTAGTAAATGGTTTTGTGGCTCTGGTTAGCTCTGCATGCTTATTGACTCGTGTCCCTGCTTGCCTGGACTTGTCCCCAGACTGCGGGTGAAGGTTAACCATGTCAACGCTGCTTTTTAAATCTTCAGAGCAGCACTCTGAATGTGCTATTCCTAATCGTGAACGAAATCGGATCCGGCGATATCTACCTTTGTGATGTCACCTAGTTGGGTCGCTCCATCGTCATTTACTATCTCCCTACTCCATCACCTCCCCGCCCCCCCCCCCCGCAAAGATCCACCGCCATCAGTAGTTGAGATTAACCATGGCCAGCTTTCACTGGCAGGCCAACATCCCCTACGCAACCTGTGAACTGGACCGTTGTGTTCCCATGGTAACTGCCGTTTGCCCTGAACTCTTTCAGATGGCTTGATTTCATTTCGGCGAGATGCCATTGAAACCTCCTCCTTAGGCGTGGCTGCGGGCAACTGCGCATCCTGCGGGTAGGAGTGGGAGTGGCCCCCCCAGATTGATGTCGTGAGAGGCCGGGATGCCTTATGGGACAGGGGTTCCAGATGTTGTACTGCGCAGTCGCCCCTAATACACAGGACGCAGACGGCATCTCCTGCTCCCCCCCAGTCAGATTCCTGTAGGGCCTCCTACCTGCTGGCTTTCATTTCAGCCTGATCACCTAGAGAATTTTTCCTAATTAGTCAGTAATTGTCTACAGTATGTAATCTGCCCCTAGAGCTATTTTTTGTAAATCGTAATGTAAAACAATATGGATCATTGGAGATTGCATTGTAAGGTGGACTCAATCCAACAAGGACTCTTGAAATTATCATCGCGAGCGTGGCTTGTGAGAATGGCGTTAGCGTTGGCCAACGATGGGCAAAGGATGATGGGTGGTCAACAATGGGCAATTGGCTAAGGTCTTAGTCGACAGTCATCCTTGGGTGCTGCTACTCAAGAAGTTCATCTATCCATCCATTCATTATAGCTTATCCACTGCAGGGTCACACTGGGCCTGGAGTCTATGACCGTACGCACAGGGCATTCGGCAGGGGAGTACACGCACGCAGTCACCATGAGAAATTCAGAGACCCCATTTCATCAAGCCGCATGTTTTTGGGCTGGAAACTGGAGTATCCAGCAAA
Organism: Mormyrus hasselquistii; assembly: GCA_026779605.1. NCBI lineage: Eukaryota > Metazoa > Chordata > Actinopteri > Osteoglossiformes > Mormyridae > Mormyrus > Mormyrus hasselquistii. The sequence goes on from JAODKE010000092.1 coordinate 2,338,641, forward strand.
AACCCACACAAGCACTGGGGTGGGGATCGAACCCACAACCACAGGTGTGAGGCCGCCGTGCCCAGTGAGCTGTGGTGGTGGAGGCTTGCCATCGAACGGGTTTGCGATGTGAAATTGCGGGTGGTTGGTCTTGCTGGTTGTCCGCTTGCGTTACAGATTAAACCGATTCACTTGCACTAAAATTGAAGAATTGGAGACTGACGGTATTCAGCGCGGTGTGATGCATGACCTGCTCTTCACCGCGGCTTCTCACCCCCATTTATTCTCCATTACAGGCAGAAACAACGTTACCGCCAAGGAAGCAGTTGGCAGATGGACAGGTGAGTCTCGAAAGATTGCAGCCTGGTTCCAGCCATTCCTCTTCCAGCTGGTTTTAGAATGAACGGCACACCCCTTTAAACTGTTCCTGTCTTCTGTATTTGGTTCTATGAAGAAATAATCATATAATAATCTGCGTACAGTAAATGTGCATATACGCTACATGTCAGAAGTTTGTGCACACGCTGAGGTTTTCTACATTTGCATGTTACTTAAAATTTGCCAAAGTACGCTCGATAGTCTTTGCTAACGAATACATTTACATTAACATTTGAGTGTCTGTTAGCAAGAAAATGTCATCTTTCATCAGAGTGACCTCTAGCAGTTACAACAGCAGAGAAAATTCAAGGCGTTCTCTCTACAAGGGACATGAAATACTGCCCTGTTTCTCAGTTAACTATTGCATCTAAACTTAAAGCACAGTCTAGAATTTGACTGCTGTCACCACACAAACAGTTAATAGGATGCCAGACATGGACTGTTGCATACTCTTTCCATGTTGTTGTTATAATAATAATAATAATAATCAATACTTTATGTTGTGAAGGAATTTTATTTATTATTGATATTTTCATTTATAGTTCTCCACTCAACTTTCCAAATGTTTAACAAGATTAAAAAACCTATGGTGTGTAAATCTTTTGACGGGTGATGTACATTATGGTGTAAATGTTTATACTGTTGCTATATATAGGATATATAAAATCATAAAAATGCTTTAGTGCACATGGCACTATGTTAACCACAGTTATAGCTGACCTTTCAATTAGGGCTCATCTTTTATCTGCCGCTGTCATCATGTGCCACCATAATGAGGCCGTCTGACAGACCTGCTCTTGTTAACTCAGCTTGTCAACATCCTGCTTATGACTGCAATTACAGCCCTGGAGTTCACCCAAATGCTCCACTGCCCTGACATTAAACAATTTCAGCCCCCCCCCCCAGTCCTTGCCCCCGAGGGCAGGGAAAGGCCAAATGTACGAGGAGCCCATTTCAAAGATGCTTAATTTCTCACGGGGCTCGAATTGGATCTCGTTCGTCGGCTGAGGCGCCTCCGTACCGGCATGTCACCCGGTTAACGGGAACCCACCAGCGTGGAGAAGGGAAATGTCCCTTTTTAGAGCTCAGAATGTGTCCCCTCAGATATGTGTTTAACGTGCTGCTTTTGAAGGAGTTGAATGAGTTAAAACGTGGAGTATTCGAGGTTTCTGAAGCCTTAGATAGTCTCGGGCCCCCTTTTGCATAAGACAAGCATGCGTTGGTGTGAGTGCACCTTCCCATGATGGTACTCGAGACCCGTGGGGGGAGGGGGAGGCTTTCGCTGATGGTAAGGAGCGGGAGTAGCGTTGCATTGCCGCAAACCTGTTGAGTTGCAGCATTCGGTTCTGGATAATCCATGCGCTTCAGTCCGGTGGGACTCCGGTCTACTCGTTCCTCCACCCTGAATTGAATACAGATATCCTGTGCTGCTTGTATCACGCGTATAAGGGCGCCTTTAGCCTTTCTAGATCCTCAACCGGTGTGCGACACGCACTCGGCCGTCTCGCAATTTTGACACGCAATGTTGTATTTACAAACTAGCAAAAGCGAGACTTAGTTTAGCTTGATTGGTTTAATTAGTATATATCAACAAAAGAAAATGATTCCTTCATCTTCAGGGGGGTGGTGTATAGCTTAGTGGGTTGTGAGTGCTGTGTCCAGATAGACGTGGATTTGAGACCTGTGGCTGTCAAGGTGTTAGTGTTGTACTCTTCAGCGAGGCCCTTTAACCCCAACTGCTAGATTGCTGCCTGACCGAGCTCTTTGACACTAAACTTTCTTCACTTGTACATAATATTCTTAAATAAATAGTAAATGTCCCTAATGTGTCTAGCTTGTCTTTTACTTGGAGCAATTCAAAAATTGTGATTTTTAAAATTGTTTTATAGGTCTGCTCTAATCTGGTCTGAAATACCAACAAACGTGTTCAAGCACAGAATTGAGTGTCTCAGTGATTGTCCTTTTACGTTTGTAGATAATGTTTTTGCCATCAAGTCTTGGGCCAAGAGGAAGTTTGGATTTGAAGACAGTCGCTTGGATAAGGCCTTTGGAATACCAGAGGAGTTCGACTACTTGGACTGACGTGATCTTCCCATTCACCGACAGCAGCTGCAAACGTCAGCGTGTGGAGATGTCGGTGGACTACAAATATCATGGCCGTTCAAAGAACGATATGCCAGTTTTGTTGCAGATTTGCTTAATGCACCAAACAAAGCTCAACTTCCCTTGATTTTTCCAGTTGTTTTTGTGATTAAAAGATGTTTTTGTACTGCTGCAGCCTACAGTAGTGCGATCAGACAGATTCAGATTGTGTAACGAGATATCTTGGTGTGTTAACCTTTGACTCCCTGGGGTGCTATGATACACACATTCTCAGACGCACACACATGCATGTGGGCTGACTATCAAGACACCTGCTTTCACGAAAGCTGAGCCCTTGAGCTGAGGGATGGCAATGAAACACATCCTGGAATTGAAGGAACCTCAACAGACATGTGATCCTAATATGCCACTTATCTAGCATGAGCTAATTAGCATTTTCATCTAGTTTGTTAAAGGATTCATACATGTGTATTGTGCTTGGACTTTACAGTTAAAGTGTGGAGTGTAACTGTGTCTTTATATTTAATTTTGGGTCGCATAAAATATGTTAAGCTTCTTGGTTTGTGGAATGAGGATATTTCTTACCGAAAATGTCAGGCAGTTCTCATGATCCTAAAAAGGAAGTAAATCGGTTCTTGAAAACATACCAATAGCATTGACCAAAAAGAAAACCCAGAACTTCTGGAGCAGTGACTTGCAGAGGTGAGTGGGCTGTAGACCACCATCCTTATTTAGGCCAGTGACGGGGAGGAACTGGCTGTAGTTCAAGGTTAATAAACCGCAGTGATGAGAACAGCACCTCACTACTTAAGGGTTTTCTGGAGAAACATCTTAACTGATTTCATATGCCTCGAATTGCCGGTTAGCTGAAGGCTCGACTTTCTGCTTAATGTATTCAACTTTCTGTTCACATGGAAGCATTACCATACGTGTGAGATGAAAGTCGATGACTGTGTTGGTGGGAGAGGCAAAGGGGTATGCTGAGTTTCTCAGGGTGCATCTTGCATGTCCTCATTTTCTGGTTAGCAGTTAAATGACACCGAGTGTGTGTAGAACCAGACATCGAGGTCGTAGTTGTCTGGTGACTTTCGATATTAGTAACAGTTGCAGTAAAGAGGAAACTCAAACTGGTATGATTATATATAAAAGGCGTAATGGCAAAGTTCATTTCTGTCGTGTGTCAGCTAAACTCGACTTGTCCGACACTTAGTTTGATTTTCTGCTGTGCAGTAAGGAAAAAAACAACGGTGAGGGATGGTTTTATTACTATAAACACTGTCCCAAAAAACTGGAAATGCCAAAAGTGTATTTTCAGGCCTTTAATGACATGGGGATGATGTGAAGGAGACTTAATGAAATAATCGATCAATCTGTGCCACGGACATGACATCAGGGCCTAAAGATATCTGCCAGTGCTTTATATAAATCACTTTGCTGGGCCTGAAACTCCAGTTTCACTTACTAACCAAGTGAGATTCATGCATCAGTTTCTGATCACGCAAAAATGCAGTAAATATGCTACAGAAAGCATCTTTTTGCTTGTCAGAGTTATGGTTGTGGGTGCAACCTGGAGCTTTATTTCTAGCAGAACAAAGTTGGGACACAGTCAGAAAATCAGAAAAACAAGAGGCCATTTCTGTAATTTATTCAGTGCTTTTAAGTTAGCGACTACTGAGTGTGTATTGATGAATGCCGTGAATCAATTCCAGGACAAGTGAGCCTGACTGGGAACCACCTTCAGAAAAAGGGGTATTTTCTACAATGAATCTAGTTCATAAATCTGGCAAGTCAAGTTAAAATGTGGTGGGTTTCATAATTTGTGATTAGAGAATGGTGATTTTGTTCTGATTGCTTTTAATATTGTTTACAAGCAGTTAATACGTCAGTTTGCCGAGTTGAAACAGACATGCCTGTGGGCTCCATTTTCTGGGGCAGTACTGCAGTACGGCTTGATTATTAAAAACATACTGAGTTTCTCTGTCTCTGACAGATTCATGTTAGGTTAAAATGAAATTGTTTTGCTATTGCCGAGTAAAAGAAAAATTCCTAACCTACAGTGTTCATCAGTTGTCGTTCAGAAGTGTACAGTTCAGATCATTGAATTTCAGTGCTATGCATCACATTTAGAAAAATAACGTTTATTCAAAGAAGAAAATGAAACGCTGCCTGGCTGGGATGCGTGAATGGCTTGCGAAGGCGTCACTATAGTGCGCGCCAACTTTCCTTTTTTTGGATTTCAACCTCTGATCCGTGACTGAATTAGATATCTGGCTGCGCATTGCTCCTTCACAAGTCACGGCATGGCCTGTGTGTGCAAAGCACCCGCATCTAGAGCCAAACTTCCCCTGCAGAGCGAGGGATCGCTCCCGCCCCCCATTACAAACAGTAGATGCAGCAGGTCTGGCTCTTAATTACCTCATTCTTTAGGGGTTTTTCCCCCCTTAATTTCCACTTAAAGCACGCGGTGCTTGCATCTGTTTTTGTGACGCCAAATATAAAAACTATAAAATCATTGTCTGATTCCGCCTTATATTCTTTTATTTGTCATGGGGGTTTATGCAGAGGTGCTAAGATTTCGGAGATTAGCCTTAAGTCTAGTTTCCTATAAAAACAATTCAATGGTTGAACGTGTGAACTACAGCAGCAGACTTGCCATCCCATGACACTTGTTACCGGTGTCATAAGTTAATCAATATGTCAAATTTAATATAAGCAATGTTGCTCGGTACTGTTTTTTATGTTACTTGCGTTTAAAAATAGTTGCACAACTGCTTATGTAAAACCCGCAGTTCAACTAACCTATACATACTCTGAAATAATGTTACATAAGTAGAAAAATTTTAAAATATTACTTTTTCACAACTCCTAATGAGTCTAAAATCGGACTGATTGTGCCAGTCACTGCAAACAATGTTTTTAACGTCCTCGGATCTTTAACATCGATTTTTAATCAATCGGCACTTCAACTAATTTTATTTACCGCGAGGACTGGCGGTATTAAGTTTAATGTGACCACGTGCAAAATACATGATAGGATGCATGTTTAGTTGGGATCCTGGAAACAAAGAGAAAAAAACAATGGGTGAAAGAAGCATGTTGCTACGACCTCCAGGCTAGGTAATCGGAGCATGGCGCTGCACGCCTAGACTGAAAGAGAAATAAACCTCACAAAAATCGGCTCTAGTTCATCCGAGCCCGGGTCCGAGCGGGGGTGTAAGGGATCGGACTGCTTGGCTCCGGCAGGCGCACACACTCGCAGCGCCCAGAAACAGGGTGTGAGAGGGGTGGGAGGGAGAGAAAGAGAAAGCACAGCGACACGGGCAGAGGCGATCGCAGCCGAGCCGAGCCGAGGCGAGCGCAGCGCGGCGGAGCAGCATGGCGGGGCCCAGGGACCTCCGACACGGCGGCCGCTGCCACGGCAAAACGTGGATAAATGTCCTCTTCGGGCTCTTGCAGCTACTTTTGCCCTGCCTCCGGCAGGGAGAAGCACAACTACAAGGTCTGCGCCTGTTTATTCGACCGCCCTGCGACGCGTCCGCCGTGGAAACGTGTTACAAAAGCAGGGCATGGAGAAGACTTATCCGAGGCTGGTGCTGGGAGCGAGCGGCGGCTCCACGATGAGGGCAATGCCGCAATACGCTGGCGATGGCCTCCGCGCCTGCAAATGTGTAACTAGCTATTATCCCATGCTACTAAAGTATACCTATTTTAAAGTTAATTTCGAGTGCAAAGTTCCTACATCCTTTTTCGGGGATGTTTTTTTTCTCTTCTCAGACAATCGTGGTTTCCTGTGTCGGCTCTATTGCATTGCATATTTGTGTGGATCGTTTTAACAGGCTTTCCACGTATGGTCGTTAACGGAGAACCCGTGGATTTTTAATTTTACTATTATATATATTTTTTTTGCATTTTTGCGCAAAACTGAACCGTTCGTTTGAGCGGCCCCTCGGCGATGGTCTCGGCGTGTCGCCCGGTGCAAACGCACGGCTTTGTCACCTCCGCTTCATACGAGCAGCCGAAGCAGTCAGGGCTGCCATGCAGTTTTGTTTGTGTTTTTTTTTCCCTAAAAAAATGAGGCCGACCGATCAGTGACGCAAAACATGGAGGGGAGTCTTTATTCCTGCACTTTGCTCACTTCTCGCCCCGTCTCTCTTTTTTTTTTATTGCGCTCTTCCAGCATTAGCCCAGATGGCCAGCGTGGTCGAGGTCTGGGAGGCTGAAGAAGCAGAGCTCCTGCTCCCATCACAGGTACGATCATCACGATCATTGGGGGGGTTGGTATGGGGATGTCAAGCAGGAACCTGATGAATTTCTCTTTTGGCACGTGCGGGCGGTACACCTGAAACTTTCTCGCGCACAAAACACACCCGAGCATCCCGCCCGCAGCATGCAGAGAGGGGGAGAGAGGGGGGCTGGGATGTGGTTTTGGGGGGGGGGGAGGAGGAGGAGGAGGAGGAGGCGCATGTTCAGCTAGTGCAACGTGAAACATGACTGACCACCATACGGTTTTAAGTTTCCCCGTTTGATCGCTCCAAGGTCTGGCCTGGAAAGATGTCGGTACCGGTACTCCGACCATCCAGCGGCGGGAAGCGAAGGCAGGCAGCGTGACAGAAAGCGCCATGTGCCCGCTGCCCCTCACACTCGTACCCCGTGTCTTTAACCAGCGCCATGTAATTGTGCTTCCCTTTTTATGAGTGCACTGTATTGTATTACTGTGCTAAAGGGTAACATTTCGCTTGTTTATACCTTGTTGGCTTTAATGTGCGCTCATCTTTTCACTATCGGCCGCAGTGACACCTTTGTGTTGCGGAACATTCCCCTCAAATGCGTGACGCTTGTAATACATTGCAGTTGGTTTTAGTGGACGTTTCTTTGTGGCATCAATGATTTATTTCAAGCATTGCTATGAAAAAGAGGTATATTGTTTTTGTTTTTTTTTTAATTTTCACTTTGTTTTCATTGACAGGCATGTCTTCTGGATTGGGTGCATAACTGGTGTAAAATGATTTGTAGTTTTATTTGCGTGTGTGAGAGAGAACTCGCTATGTTTAACTCTGACTTTCTTGCCCCACCCATATCTGTCTGTACCTGACTGACAAGTGCATAGTTGTCCTGTTTTCTTGGTCTGTCATGAGTGTTAACATTCACTGCCATTGGCTGAAGTCTTTACTATTTATGGAAAAGGCTGGTCTGTCTGAAGAGTTCTTGTGTGCTTTTGTTATGTAATTCAGGTAGCACTGTTCTCTGAGGAGGGTTACACACCTAAAACTCTGGCAACAATGCTAAAGTATTACCGCACACAGTCTTTTGAACTCCCTGTAAAATTTTAATGGCCTTATTCAGCTGTGTTGAGTATCTATTGGTTCATTACTGATTGTGACGCTTGGTTTGTTTTTAAGTTGTATCTTGCTAACTTGGTTGGAGACGGCATTGCTGTCTGTGTTCCGTGTTATCTACCTCTACTTGTCGTACGTGTACAGTCGTCAAAAGTCTTCATTTGTTAGCATTTAAGTGGGCCTTCAAAAAAAGCAGTTATCGCTGCATGTGTGACTGCACCCAGGCCATTGCGACGGCTCGCTGCGATATAACGTCAGTGTGGGTGTTGCTTATTGTCGCTCCAAGCTTGAAATGTTACTAGAATTGCATCAAGAATGTTGCAGAATGAAATGCTCATCTTCTAATTTTCTGCTAATTTTTTATTTATTTATTTATTTATTTATTTTTTTTGATGAATTTTTAATCTGACTTGTGCTCAGGGTTTTCTGAACACGGGTGTTAAGTGTGTCACACGTTTTCGGCAGCGGTACACATGGGTTTCAAGGGGTGGCTCGCATGGTGCATTTTGCGAGAATGTGGCACGGTGCGTCGCACACTCACGAGGGTGCGAGGTTTGTGAGTGGCGGCCTGTCGTGTGGCTCTCAGCCAAACGTGCGGCTAGCCCCGTCGTCTGCGAGCCTTAAGCTGTTAGATGCGTTTGTCTTTTAAAATTTTCCTGGCGTGGTGCCCTTCCAGTTTGCCGCGGCACAGAAAACGGGGGCCCGTGGTATACGGCGGCCAATCTGCTGCGGCTCGCGGGAGTGGCAGAAATCGATATGTTGTCCTCGCCATGACGACCGGTGCATGCCTGTACAGGCCTACACACCTCAGCCGTTGAGTGTTTGACACTGGATTCGCTCTTTCTTCTGTCCTTCATGATGCCTGAGCAGGATACAGCCTGGTTTGGAGAGCTCTACATTACGACGCGGAGTTTCTCCCGTGAAAGGTTCACCTGTAGATGGGCTGCGTGGGTTCGAAGGCCTCCGTCACTTCCTGTCTAACGCTGATGAGTCAGTGTTGTCTTTCCAAATGACCTGTGACCCAGGGTTGATTTGCAGTGCAGCCAGGACTCTCTGTGTCTCTTTGTCGGTGTCTGTGTTGACTGGAAAGTAATCTTTCTTGTGTTTTGCTGGTTTCTTTTTTAGGGAGAGGAAGACCCCAGCGCAGAAGGTCTTCCGCAGGAGGGAAGGTAAGACCCTCCTTGGGCACGCAACGAAAAAAGGGCAGAGAAGTGGTTAGTCTTGACCCTCTGGCCTGATTCTGCAGATGGGGGCTGTGAGTAACCCTGATGGAGTATCGTCTCGTTGTCACGCTGAGGCCTGGGGGCTGGTAACCGTACTGCAAAGGGGGCAGAGAAGAGGATGGATGTTGATCTTTAAACGCTAGTTTGTGGGGGGGGCGCTGTTTTGAGATAAGCATGAGGTGGTGGAAGTGTGTCATCTCATTTTGTAGCATGAGAAGAGCCCCTGGGGTCCTGGCCATGCTTTCTTATTTTGATAGTGTGATTATTACTTTTGATGTGGTTAACGTGAGTATTTAAGGTTATTTGACAGTACAGATATACTCCAGTTAATTTCCCTGCGCTTGGACTGTTTCTCGCTAAAATCCGTGTCATGTACTGTTCTGGAAATTGCCTCAACTGTGCTGTGGAGCCCCTGTCACACTTCTGACTGCTGACTGGCGAGATTATTATTCGGAGTGCCGACCAGGCAGGCGACCCAACTAGACTTTCCTCATCCCAGAGCTGCCAGAAGCTTGACCCGCTTGTCTCCAGCCTCTTGGGGGGGTTTATCAGCTCCTTGACCTGCTGCCACCACCCTCCAGGGCTTTCTGGTGACGAACCACTTCAGGCAGTCAGGCAGCTTCGGAACATTCCGGGCCCTCGGACCTCCCCTGACTGTTTTGCCTGTTGAGGGTCTGCTCACTGAGCGTTCACTCAAACCGCCCGCCTCACTTGCTCATACTCGTTTGGTTTTTGTCTTGTGCAAGTAAGAGATTTATTTATGAAAGTCTGACTACAGGTACATTGGAATTTGTCTCCTTGCCTACCCCATGTTACTTTCCATAGCTGGCGGGAGTGGGAGGAGGTGGGAGGGGGTCACAGCACAGTGGCACCCTTGGAACTGGGGGTTAAGGGCCTTGCTGAAGGGTTCAGGGACACGTGACTGTTTTGTTAAGGCCGGGACTCGAACAGGCGCCCTTCCGTTCAGTGACTCGGCTCTCTGAGCCACTTAGCCTCTCACTCTCCTGAATGTTTTTAATGTCAGGGTATTTAAATGTCACTCTAAGACGCTCGAAAGGCTTGTTTGAATTCTGACTTAGGATAATGCACGCTTCTGTCCTCAGATATATCTTCTTCCTGGGGGCTGGCGCGGTGTTCGGAGCAGCAGGCCTTAATGACGCGAAATGTGCTGACTCGATCGGGACCCCTTGGCGATTTGGTTCCCTCCCTGCCCCACAACCGAGTAACGCATTAATGTTTGCTCCCAGTAATGGGGGACCGCGGAGACTGCGGGGGGGCGGGCACTGTGCATTTTTCGGGGGTTGTGTCAGACTATTAAAAATAAACTGGGCGCTCGTGTGTGGATTCCTCACCACCTTCGGCAAACAGATGAAACCACTGGAGTGGAGTCGGGTCAATGGGTCGCGCAGCGCTGCCGTTTGTCGGAGTGCTGTCTTTCGGAACCGCGACCAGAATCGGCTGCGTCGCATCAGCGAAGATGCTTGTAGTTTGTACATGCAGCGCGTGTCTCTTGAACGTCAGTAATACTGCTTGTCTGTGTATATATGTGTATTTAATAGTGTATCTAGTAAAATCCCATTATAGTGGACTCGCTTATAACGGAATATCGTCTATAACGGACGAGGTCCACTGGTCCCGGCCGTGCGCCTTTAAGAACATGCAGAAAAAGCATCGGATATAGCGGACTTACATATAACGGAATTTCGCTTATAACGAACAAACAATTTGGTCCCCAGGGCCTCTTTTAGCTGTAGTTTTGTTCGGCTATAACAGACATGCAGGCTCCGCCTACAAGGCGCGTGGCGTGCCGGTGATATCCAGCGCAGATTGGTCTGTGTGGCTGTCCATTACCAGGCACTCTGTCCGCTGGCAGACGAGACTCACAGCATAAGGTTCCCACTGTACTGTACATGTATAACCAGGCCATTTATACTTCCAACAGTCAGGTAAAGTTGGATTACTACATGTGGTATAGATTATTATATTGTACAAATGTGTCTGCTGGGATGTGACATGAGTAAATAGTGTCCTGTAGTTGTGTTCTGGGCATATAGCAACTCTGGATAAAACGGACACGGGTTTTCCAGGTCCCTCAAAATCTGTTATGACCGGATTGTACTGTTGTGCGTTTGAAGCAAATTGTAAATTCGTTCAGTAGCACAATATGAATTTGGGCAGTAAGAGTCTTATTTGTCACATGCACAGTCGTACTTGATACAGTGTGTAGTTAAATGCTTTGTTCCCTGACTGGGGAAAGTAAGTAAAATGTGACTAAACATTAAATAAACGATATTACAGGGCAACCATAAATATCTATAATTAGTGTGTCGATTCCTTTGGGAGACTCCTGGGTTTCAGTTGGGGGGGGGGAATCCTAATTCTTTAGGTGGTGATTTGGGAGGGGGGGGAGCTGGCAGGAGCGAGAGGGAAACGGGAGTCAAAGTCAACGACCGCAGCTGAGCTTCGGCAGTCCATGTCATGCCAGCTCTTAGAGGGCCTGTGGGTGGGGGGTGATGGACTGGCCCCCCAGGCGTTTTGCACGTTTCCCGACCCTGGGTAGCCCCTTGGTTGCAGAGTAAATCTCCTTGGGGGGTGTCTAGCGAGGGGGTGTCGTGGCCTGTTTCCTCATGCCAGTGATTAAACTCCTGTTGTGTTTGCAGAAGCACTGATCTGAGGTCAGGGCTCCGTTGGGTTTTTCAGTTGGAATAAAGCTCTCCGTAAAACCCATTTGTCCATATTTCTATTCCTGGGTCCTTTTATTTTTGAGGCCTGATTAAACGGGCCCTTAACCTTTGACCCCATTGTACCACCATCATCACCGCATTGAACCGCGATGCCGTCGTAGTTGGTCTTAGCCTTCTTTATGAGCTTGATTTAGGGTGAGAGCTGCATGTTAAGTCTGCTTTCATTATATAATAACTAATGAACAGATGACCCGACACCCGTCCCCCCCACAGCAGTGAGAGCTTTCGGTTTTCAGAGGTATGGTGTAAGAGAGCTCGCCCCCTGTGGTCACACCTGGAAATGGCGAGAGATTTTTATGTCGTAATAAGGACTCGTGTTTGACACAGTGTCCCTGTACTGTGAGCAGAGTGTGTGATTTTCGTTGTCAATTTTCAGTTAAGGAAGTGGCATCTCAGCGTGCATTAAAGTGACCCGCAGGCTGCAATCGGGGAATTGTGTGTGTATGTGTGTATATTTGACAATCCTGAATTGTCACTGTGTTTATGGTTCCAGGCACGCAGGATAAAAGCATGCTGATTTTCAGGCCCAAATGAGCCTTTTCCTGCACAGGGAAACGTGCGTGTGTGAGATTTAGTGCTAAAGCGTGAGGAAGTGATGTCATAAAGAGGAAGTGCCGTGTGGGGGCTCTCGCTGTGAACCTGCAGAGGAAAAAAAAAATACTACGAATGCCAACCTTGTGTGCTAGAGTTTGTGACCGATGTTGTGGGTTTCCCCATGAAACATCTTGAGCTGAAATAAAAATGCGTATTTTGGATAAATGGAAATACTTCATAAATTTTGTAATAATATGAATAAACCTTTCCCCACACTGAGGCCTTGCAATGTGTTCTGCACTGTGTGGTTAAACTCCCTGAAGCAGAAGTTAAATTCAGCAGGCTTTTTGTTTTTCTTCTTTCCTTGTCCTCGTCCTTGTGGTACAGGTGAATAAAGCTGCCAGTGTCTCTGCGGTCGCTCTTCACAAACGAGAAACTTCCCTTTTTGTCTTGTACTCCCCCTATCAGCCTTCTTAGAGGAACAGACCATAGCGTGTGCATGGCGTCTGCCCCCCCCCCCACCCTTCCCCCCCCACGAAATCATGCATAACCAGTACCATACAGCGCCCCCTAGAATGCTGTACTGTTGGAGCAAAAAAAACATTTTTTTAAATCCCAGAGAACGTTTTTTTTTCATCTAAAACACTTGAATCTGAAGCATTAAATTGTCTGTTTTTGTGTTATAGATATTTATAACATCTTACTTATTTACCCATTTGCACTTACTTATTAAGCTTTTATCCAAAGCGATGTAAACTTGAAAACGGCCGTCCGCTAGTCCCTGTACGAATTGAGGGTTATGGGGTTTTGTAATATTATAAAGTTCTTCAGGAACAGTTGTTAGAATAGTGTTGTGTCAGTCATTCCCTGCGATTTGAGGTAGGCTGAGGCTGCGTTGCTGTGGTCATGTGACAAAGTTCCGAAGGACACCGATTGGCTCTTTTTGTGTTGTTTATAATGACGACGATGATGATAAGTAAATGAACTCTGCCCAGGTGTTCTCTTTGACCAGATGGGCATAATTCCTGCGGCTCCGTGCGACGCTGCCTGTCCCCCAACGCGGCGTGCGGCGGCTGCCTGTCCCCCAACGCGGCGTGCGGCGGCTGCCAGGGAAACGCTCAGCGTGCTAATTTTCACACTTCCTGGCGTGTTACACCCACGTCTAAGTCCTGGCCAGCCAGTGCTCTTACTCGGAGTACTGCGAACAGCGTAGCCTCTGCAGGGCCCCGCTTCTCTTGGTTCCCGCTGGCCCCAGCAGTGTATTGTGGGATATGTGAGCAGTTCTTGGTTGCTTCAGCGTATCACCTCCCATCCTGCTGCATCCCGGCTTGTTCTGCAGCGATGGCTGTCCCTCTGCCCTAAGTGTACTAACATACTCCTGCCGGTTCTTCCATCTCGCGTCACCAGTCGACTGACTCGTGCCCCATCTCCCGGTTGCATCTGTTGTCCCTTCCCATGTTTCCCAACATCTGATTTCCCAGTGTTGAGTTGGTTCTTATTTGAAACTGTCGTGTTGAGTCCTCCGAAGCAGTTGGGGGCGCCGGTCCAGCGATCTTTGTGTTTCTGGGTTTATGCCGTCCTCCCCTCAGGTTTGCTGTGATGTTGACAGTCTAACCGTAAAAATTAGCCCCCTCTTGCAACTTGGGAACTTATTCATGGTGTTATACATTTTTTTCTTAGAGGACTTGGAATACAGAAGCAGAGACGACACGTTGCATGACACCCCCCCCCCCTTCGTAGATGGGGGTTGAGGGGGCTGCCCGTTTTTTCTCCAGTACATGTTCTGTTCAGAAGATGCTAACAAGCATGAAATACCTTGTTTTGCCTCTGCTTCATCACTGCCCGCCCCCCCCCCCTTTTGCTGGCATAAAGACCTTTCCCTGGGGGACATATCTTTGCATCAGCCCCCCTGTCCAAACTTCCTTCTACTCACTCATACGCTGATGCTATAAATAACGCACCGGTTTGTTTTTTTGTTCAGAATTTCGCTACTAGGTTGCTTGTCTGGCACTGTTCCTTATTGCCGAATATGATTGTTGGGGTGATAAATGCATAATCAGTGACTCAAAATGGATGTACCTTTGTCCAGTGGTGTATGCTAACGTTTGGAGAAGTGAATGTGTAGCAGAAGTCTTCTGAAACGACGGCTTTTCCTTTTAGTCTCATGACCCGCCTTCCTGCTCCTGTCTTATTGCAATGAGCTCCTGAGGACATACCTAAAATAAGGCCAGTTAGATAAGGGCGTTGGTGCAGATCTGTGATCCAGATCACTGGCTGTCTTGCTGACTTCAAACCGGCCACAGGCCCTTGTGTCGCGTTACTCAGGAAAGAGCGGCTGAGACGTGCAGCCTCTCCACAGGATTTTCATTTTTGTGTGATAAGGCAGGGAGATATCCTTTAACTCTTTTGTCACTGAGACAGGATTCTGACAGAGTGGAACATGAAAACACTATTACAGGAGGGAAGCCTGGATTTTGTCTGGGTGGAAGAAATACTAGATAGATCCAGATGTCTCTTTCAACCTCTGTTGCGCTGCCATGTTTACGGCGAGATTTTTTTTAATCTGTTAGTTTATAGTTTTACGGTTGGTACGATTGTGTTATTTGCCCCCATGGACTTCAGTTTTGCAACAATTTTCCCTCCAGTTATGAGGCACCGACTCATAAAACAAGTTATGGCAGAGAGCTTGTTGTGGAACGTTGTATACTTTTTCTTTAAGGTGTGCCGGAAACTGCGGACCCCTGTTCCGCATATTTAAAATCAGAGAAATGCAGTCTGCGGATTGTGCCGTGCTTCAGCAGTTATGTCGTGGGAGCCGAACTGGTTCATGCTGGTTTGCTAGTCGGGGGGGGGGGGGTCTCTATCTGTGATGTATAGGTTGATGGGGGGGGCTAAAGCCGTCTTCAGTGTGACACAACTCACCTACATATGAGTGAAATCGACCCTGCTGCTATTTCGGGACTCGCAGAGGAAGCAGTCTGTGTGCGCTTGGGGCTGCTCTCTTGAGGGCTGTCCTGTCTCAGCCTCCTAGTTTACAGCGTAGGGCAAAGCCTGGGGTTCGAGGTCCGCCGCAGTGCCGGGCTCATGCTTGCTGATGTCATCCATCTTGTCTGTTGTTTCCATGCGTTTCCTGTTTAGCCGAGCATTTGGTCTGAATTTTATCTTGGCCAGTCGCCTTTCTGTATGTCGGGCAATTTATGGGATTTAAAATTTTTTTAAGGTGGGAGGGTGCATAAGAGGGCCCGTAATTCATACAGAGGGGCTAATCTTATTAGCCAATAATATGTTTTGAATCGACGAGTTAAGGGAGGGGGGCCAATCAGCTTTCTGCTGGGGCCAGTTGCCCCTATGGTCTCGCTTCTCTAAATGCCCCTACTCTGCGCTCTGGGAACCCAGATTATGTTGTCGCGGCGGGGTCTGAACCCGTTGCTCCGCTTGAGGCTTTGCACGCTCCGGGGTTCCGGGCGACTGAATTTTCGGCAGATCCCTCATTCTTATGGGCCCTGGGGGCGACAGTGGGAGTCGGATGAAGCAGAGGCTCATTAAGAATCCAAACCAGCGCCTGTGACTGATGTATCCAGGCCTGTGTTCCTTGATATGTGGCTGTCTGCCAGCTATTGGGGTCTATAACCACCTGCCTGGACCCTTTCTCTGTCTGTCAGCTCGAGGTGTAAATCTTGGAGGGCACAGGGAGCGAGCGGGGGCAGCTTTGCTTCTACTGGCTTTTCTTTGCTACTCTTTATAGTGGGTTGTGGCGGTGGCTGCTGGATGCAGTGCTGGATGCAGTGCTGGATGCAGTGCTGGATGCAGTGCTGGATGCAGCAGGGCGGCGCCCTGACTGACGAGTTACAGATACATGTGTGTGGTATGATTGACGCGTCCACATACGTGGCGCTCGTCCAGGCCTCTCTTGCCCCCGCTGCAGCGTAGCTCCGCCACCCGGCAGCTGTGACGGAGGCCAGCTCTGTCGCTCGGCGAGTTGCGTCAGCTGCCTGCGCTCGAGCCTCGCAGCTCGGAGTCCGGCTTGGGTGGGCTATTTTTGGAGGAGGTTAGCGTTAGTTATGAAAGCGAGTGTCTGTTTAGGCACCGTGTTGGATAAGTTAATCTAAGTTTTTAGGATGCTTGAACTCCTTTATGAGCCTGTTCCTTGTCCATGTAGTCTGCTTGTCCAGACCGTAACCCTGTCCACGGAGAATCCAAACTGTACACATTCGTAGGCTCTGCTCTTTTGTAGGTTTTCAGTGTTTCTTTCACACTGATCTCTAGATCTGTATGCCGTCCGTGAGGAGCCGGGGAGTGACTACAGTTGCCTGTGAAAGATGCCGGTCCAGACGGCGACCCAACAGAGGACAAGTGTCCTTGGGGACGTGCTGCTTCATACACTCTCCTTGAGATGGACTTTGAAGGCCTTCCTGATGCGTGTGACTTGTCCATGTTACCCCAAAAGTCACGCCGAAGGCTGATTTATTGCAGCATATCTGACAGGGTTTCGTTTTCAGTGTAGTTTCCTGTGTTGCTCAGGACCTTCGCCGTTTTGCCAGACGGGGAGGGCAGTGGCAACCGCCCGTGTCTGTACTGCTGGACACAATTAAGCAGTAGGCGCGCAGTTGTAGATGGCAGTGGGATCCGGAGCCCCTGCGGACCGCCGGACGACTCGAGTGTCCGCAGCCGTCGTTCGGTGTGTTGTTGGGGTGCCAGAGACCCCGGGATTGTGAAAGGAGAAGAGAGGCGTCCATGTCGAGGCGATGAAGCCTTATTCCTGATGTGGTGATGTTCTCCCACCTCTTTCAGGAGGCTGTTATTAGTGTTAGTAGCTGTGAGGTTCGGCGCTTTCTAACTTGATGTTGTTAACCCTTTTTATACCATCATGATGCTGTGTTGTTCAACATGGAATTCAGAAGCCAACATCTGCGGTACTTAAAGGGGTCCAGTAATGCTCATTTTCACTTTGGGGTAGAATAGATTTACATGCTTCAATGTTCGAAAAACTGTGCGTCTCTATTCGCTCTCTTCAATGTGCTCTGTCAGAGCTGTAAGCCCCACCCCTGATGAGTCCAGTGTGCTCTGATTGGTCAGCTTGCAGGTAGGCGGCCCATAAGGATTGTGCTATGAAGTGCCCTCACCACGTCACGGAAGTAAAGGGCGGTTAATGTGGTGAGAGTTACTCTCTTTGGCGTGTACTTTGGGCCTTACGACTTTGCAGACCGTTTACATGCACATAAAGCCGTATACTACACTAAAGCAAAGTGAAAAATCGAAACGCACAACTGGACCCCTTTAACTAGGGGGTCAAAGATAAGGGCTTATTTTTTAGTAGATGCTTTTGTCCAAAGTGTCGTGCAAGTGAGTGTCAGAGCCGGACCAGGTCCTGGAGCAATTGAGGTTAAGGGCCTCGTTCAGTCACCTAGTGGTGATGTGATTACTCTGCTTGAGCACAGACCCCTGACCTGCTGAGCTGTGGTTATATTGTGTCTGTGGCTGCACCTACTGTTTATTTCATCCTGGAGTCTTAAGTATGAACTATGATGTCTGTTTTCTCAAGGCTCCAACAGCACATTCCCTGATCTGCCCACCCCCCCTCCCCCTTTTCCCTGCAGCTCCTTGTTTGAGACGCGGGAGGGTATGAGCCCCCTGTCATTCCAGCCGCCAGCTGTGGCCTACGGGGCACAGTGAGTACCCCGCCCTTCACTGCTTAGAACCCTCCTCCATCTGGTTTTTCTTATTTTGTGTAAAGTATTTGTTCTTTTCAAATGGCAGAACTGCAAACGATTTTGCTTTTATTTTATTTACTTTTTTAAGATGATGTAAACGGGACATTAGACAGAATGAGGAATGTGTAATTCCATGCTAAAAAAAATATCCAAAAAATCTAGTAGAGTAGACAGTGGGTGTGGATGGGCCTTGTATCAAGCCTAAACCGATCCAATGCCAGGGGGTGATTGTGGCTCGCAGATGCCCCAGGCTGGTTGGGGCAGTTCAGGCACTCAGCTTGGGAGCCACCGCTCACAATAAGTAACATTCTTCTACCAAACGGGGAGCCGGCAGTTCATCTGCGAGATGCATCCACCGCAGGGTGGTCTGTGTCTCAGAGCAGTAGGCCCCCGTGGGATGACCAAATATGGAGAGGACCTGGTGTCCGCTCACAGGCAGTTGGCGTGTCTCATTTATTTTTCTCTTCTGGTATTGATTTTTTTTTTTTTTTTTTTTTTTATTTTCCTGTACTGCGTAACATTGATTTCTTAATCGCTACCACGATCTATTGCATGGTGACTAATTTTATTGCAGATTCTCTTCTGCTTCCATCTGTTTTTAATGCCTCAGATGAGTTTGTGAATCATCTTGGTCTCCAGGGGTCTTTTTACACCCCAGAACAAAAGTCTGTCAAACTCCTTCCTCTGAATCGAAACAACCCCTTCCTCGTTCCCCCAGGCCGCTGGGGTTGCCCCGAGCAGAGACTGTGTACATCCACAACCCGAGCCCGGAACTGCCCGTGACAGTGCTGTCCGTGTTCACGCCCAGCAGGCATTTTCACACGCCCTCGTTCCACAGAAGGGTGAGTTGGGGGGGGGGGGGGTTCTGTGGTCTGAGAACCAAGACGATGCCACTGGCTGTTGTGCTTTTCCACGCTCCCCAGTGTTGGTGTGAGCACGTGTAAGTCTGACCGTGCGTTTGCACATATTTACATTGACGCACGTGCTGATTTCTGGTTCTTAGCTTTTTGTTTGAATTGTGGGCTCGATGCCAGAAGGGGATGGGGTTTAGTCCCGGTGGGACTACACAGTGACACTTTATCTGTTTCCTGCCTTCCAGGTGATTCCGCCACGGGGAAAGACTTCCTTTAAATTAATTTTCTTCCCAACGGAGGAAGGCAGTGTAGAAAGTACCTTATTTATAAACACCACCCTGCATGGTGTCCTCTCCTACCAGGTGAGTCAGCATCGCCTTTGCAGGGCGGGGGACTCAGTATGGGTGGCCCCTTTTAAACAGGAAATGTCATCACTAGGGATGTATAGTCTATATGCTGCTTTCTTGCGAGTGCCTGTGCAGTGCTATCGTAGCCTGTCCTGCCCCCTACAGGCCGTGGAGGCCTAAGACGTCTCGATCCATGGATTGGGTGGTACTGACCATCTGGTTGGTCTTCCAGGTGTCTGGGGTTGGCGTTCATCACGGCTCCTCAAACGTTGCCCAGAACAGGGACGGAACGCTAGTTTTCCCGCACATACAGAGCATTAAACTGACACAAACTCAGGTAACCCGTCCCTCCTGCTACGTCTCTAATGCTGCCGACCTCCGGGTCCGTGACGTGACGGCCAGCGGCAGCTGGCCCCCGCCTCACACCCTGCGGGGGAAATAATGGGGGGGTGATCATGACGGCACTGGGGCCGCCTTGACAGGAAGTGGCTCCCCTTGTGTGCAGTACACCCTGGGAGCCCCTGGCTGCTCGACAGGAAGCATGTGATGTATCACAATGATCTTTTTTTAAATTCAGTTTATCGTGGAGCAGATCTGATTAACATAGGAAATTAGTTTATATTTAGATGCCGGTCGTGGGTTTGTTGTTGTTGCGTCACAGGCGCGTTTCCCACTGTTTTGAACTCTGAGTAAGATGTTTGCATGAACGACATGGCCGCCGGCAGAATGTTCTGGTGCTGACTCAGCCACGTGGTATTGTTAGCCGGTCATCTTAAACGCTAATGTGCATTACCGTTCGCCGCCTCCTTGCTCTCTCTGCAGGGCGATGCATCAAACGTCACGATTCTGGGACTGCTGATGGAGTCGACACTGCCTAAGAACTACATCGGCCATCCCCAGGTAACCCGAAGGGCAGGTTTTCATAGGCCTCTTTCCGTATGCGGATGTCATTCTGCTTCTTGGAGCAGTGTCAGTTTCATTCGTCATGCTTTACGGCCTTTTCATGGGTCCGACCGCCCATTGAATGTTTGTCCCTGCTGTGAATCACCCATAATCCTTTGGTGCGTGTTTGCGCACAGGGAGCTGGTCAGCTGCCCGTTCTAAACGTGCAAATCGGAAAAGTGGCTTGTCGGGAGGGCTTAGCGTGGGGGACAGGATGTCGAGATCCGTAGCCCCGCCCACCCTTCCCCCCCGGTCCATTTTCCTACGCGTGACGGCACTGCCTTCCTGTGATTTCCCAGGGGTCTTGCTTCCAAGCGGAGCAGAAGCTGGTGGCTCAGATCAGCCTGTCGGAGAGAGGAGAGAAACACACAGACCTGGAGAAGCTGAAGCCTTACGTCATCGAGAACATCCTGGTCCTTTTCGTTGTGCCGTCGGCGGCGAACTCCCTGCGTAAGCGCGCCTGCGAGCCGCGGACTCGGAAAAGGCTAAAATTAGATCACGGAGTGTCAGATGTTGAGAATGAGCCGGAAAACCGGGACTGTTACATA
The DNA here is from genome assembly GCA_026779605.1 of Mormyrus hasselquistii. Taxonomy (NCBI): domain Eukaryota; kingdom Metazoa; phylum Chordata; class Actinopteri; order Osteoglossiformes; family Mormyridae; genus Mormyrus; species Mormyrus hasselquistii. Next base: position 2,359,340 of record JAODKE010000092.1, read on the forward strand.
CAGATGTTTTTGTGAAGTTATGATTCATCACTGTTTCTGGGGTTTTAGGGCTGACTGACGATAGGGTGGCAATTCTGCACATGCAGAAATCTGTGTGAGGGGAGGGGTGTCGTCGTGTTTACTCAGGGCGTTTTATTAGGCTACGTTCACACTGCAGGACAAATGTGGCCCAAATCGGATTTTTTGCTCATATGCGACTCAGATCACATTTTTTCATGACAATGTGAACAGCACAAGTCACATGGAATCCGTTATTTTTTATTTTTTTTTCCCCTCCCTTCTTCCCAATTCCGATCTGGGCCACTTCAGTATGTGGCCATAAATACAGGTCTGATTTTTTGCAATGTGACTTCAGTCTGAACAGCAAAATCGGAATTCATACGACTTTTACGCCACTCTCGATCGATGTTCGTCGCAATTCTGCGCAGGCGGAAGTCTCCCTCAGAGTGCCAAACATGGACGAGAGCACAGAAGTTGGCCAGTGGAGGGACAGTGAGGTGCTGGATTTAATAAGTATTTGGGGAGATAAATCTGTTCAGGCAAAACTGGAAGGCTCATATCGTAACCAGGCAGTTTTTGAATCGATAAAGTGACGTCTGTTTTTGCGCATGCGCGTCATTGCATCTTTGCTTTCATTGCGTCTTTGCTTTTGCGCATGCGCCTCATTGCATCATCGTTGTTTTGTGTGCATGCGGGCCAGTTCCGTATAGTTCACCCTGAAATCTGATACTGCCCACATTAAAAAGAATGACGTGAACAAGCAAACACAAAATCCGATCTGAGCGGGTAATCAGAATTGAGCATTAAGGCCTGCAGTGTGAACGTAGCCTTAGCGTGTCGCTTATTTTCCGAGTCGTGCTATGGAGGTGTGAGGAATATAGGCTCTGATTGCTGCCTGTGGGACCATGAGGATTGGCAGAGGTTACGGGGGGGGCGCATGTCAGTTCTGCTGGTGCTGGGGGCAAATCGCCCCCCTTTTTTGTGGTATCTTCCGGGAGCCAGGGCAGAAGGAGAGATTAGCTGGGGGGGGCAAGAACAATAGGTAAGGCTCTCTGACTGGGCCATGGACTAAGGGCCTTCCCATCTGTCCTTCCCTGGGGTGGGCATGGACCCCTTCCTGCTCCAGAGGCTTCAAAGAAGGAAGCAGCTTAAATACATGAATGTGCTTCCTTCATGTGCGACGTGCGTTCACTTGGTATTGAGACGGGGCCACCTATGAGTGCAGAAGTGCGTTCACTTGCTATTGAGACGGGGCCACCTACAGTATGAGTGCAGAAGTGCGTTCACTTGC
>JAODKE010000092.1:2369364-2408787 GCA_026779605.1 Mormyrus hasselquistii
GTTTCCTCCGGGTACTCCGGTTTCCCCCCATGATCCAAAGACATGCTGAGGCTAATTGGAATTGATAAATTGCCCGTAGGTGTGCCTGTGTGCGTGACTGGTGTGTGAGTGTGCCTTGTGATGGGCTGGCCCCCTGTCCAGGGTTGTTCCCTGCCTCGTTCCCGTTGCTTCCGGGATAGGCTCCGGACCCCCCGCGACCCAATTGGGTTAAGCGGGTTGGAAAATGGATGGATTGATGGATGGGCTAAAGCAGGAATATTCATGTCGGATTCCAGAGTGTGTGTTCTGTTCTCACAGGTAGTTACTTTAATCATTACTGATTCTTATTGACCAGAGACTTTACACTTGCAGTTGGGGTCGTTAGGGCTTGTTCCTTGAGGACTGTGAGTTGCCCTTCGCGGACAGCTTACTCTACAAAGAGCAAGTTGAGGGAATTTGAATGAATAAAGTATTGATTAATAAATAAAGCATTCACTGAAGCAAACCGAGAGCGCCATCTAGTGGGGGTCAAAAAATACCACAAATGATTCAGGGAGGCATTCTTCTGGCCCTCAGTATTTGTCACACCAGCTGTTTGATGATGGATTCTTTCTTAATCATCTGGAAAAAGCAGTCATACATCTTCAGCAGAGCTCTGTATCAGGCATCTAGCAGAATTCAATGCGCTCCCAGCCAATCAGAGGTGCTCTCCTGTCTCCACAGGGGACAACATGCAGCACATGTACTTTCCCGAACGGGACTGTCACCAGGCACTGAACTCCGGCCACAAGACAGCGAGGTAATGCGGTCTCTGCTTGGCGATGTCACGACCTCTGTCGGGCACCGCTGACTCCGCCCCCTTATCCTACGCAGCATGCAGGGCCTGCACAGGAGGGAGCCCTGCCAGTCGCCGGAGCCTGCCCCCACTCCCTGCTTTACCCCCAGCTTTGCGGCGGTAGCAGCAGCTGGAGTAGAGAGGAACGCAGGTGGGAACTGGCAGAGATGTTGCAGATGTCGGGCCTGTTAGCCGCATGTCTCCAGGCTTTTTACCAATCGTGTTAAAATGTGTTTATTCAGCCACTGTAAACCTGTAGTTTCCCTCAGGATTGTCAGGATTACCTGACTGTCTGTCTGTTGTTCCGTCTGTATTTTTTCCAACTATGTCTATTTTTGTGTATTTGTCCGTCTCTTGCTTTATCTCTTTATCGATCTGCCTTTATGTAGGTCGATTTTGTATCTGTCTATATGTCTGTTTTTCTGTCTGTCTCTCACTCTATCGATCTGTCTGTCATTCCATCCATTCATCCAACCAATCCACCGACCCTCTCTCTCCTTTTGGACCATGCTCAGACCTAGCCTGCCCCTACCTGAGGGATGAGAAGTGGGCGGCGCCCTCTGTCCCTCTCACCAATGAGTTCCGGTACAACGTGCCGGAATCCCTGTCGGTCGTACCTCAGGCATCGACCTCTGGCTCATACAGCTGGTAAGGAAGGAGCCGTTTCCCAAGAGGGAATGCGGTCGCTGAGCAGTGCTGTCACTGCGAGATCCAGTGCATTACCCCTGTGTATATCTGTGTGTCTGTACACCCGCCAGTGATGACGCGTCTGGTATTTCGGTTTTGCTCGGGTCCAAACCCACCCAGCCACATATTCCTGGGTTTATTTGTAGTCCAAGATGAGAGCCTGGTAAAGTCAGTTAGCATTTTTAGTGCTTGTTAGCTATCTGAAGCTATACCAGATTTAGAAACTTTTTGGGATGTGGACTAGAATGGTCTCGTCGTCGCCGCATCAGGTATAACCCCAATTATTATGGTGGCTGCTTCCAAGGTCACCTTGTTTGTCGACTCCGTTTGGGAACTGGGCACAAATAAACTTAATGTCAAGTTGACTCACCAGTGAAGTTGTGGGATGGACATACACCCTCTCTTCCCCCTTCCCAGTTTCCCTTGGGGCTTCGCTGACAGTTCATGTGCCAACCCGTATCCATACTGTGAGCAGAACAGCTACATGCCAGGTACAATGTTTTTCTTTTCGTTTTTGATGGGGGCGGGGCCTCTTTCTCTTATTTATCTATATGCAGGCTACACCACTTAAGTCTTTATTTACATTTGTGACCCCCCCCCCCAGGAAATGCACATCTCCAGAACAGTTTTACCTGCCCAGAGAGCAAAAACATGGCCTACAGTGATCATCCCAGTTGGACTGAAGACAGTGGACAGGACATGCCCGCAACCTGGATCTCGCCAAATTGCATGGCCAGCAAGGTCAGTCCCGCCTCAGTTCTGAAGGTGACATACAGGATCTGACATCTACTCGGTTCCTTTTTTTTTTTTTTTTTTTTTTTACTTTTTTTCTTTTTAAACCTCTCATCTTTGTGTGGCTGTCATTTCATATAGTACAATGGGGGTGTTGGGAATAAGGCCTCAGGGCAGTCTTTGCTGAACCTCAGAATAGAAAATCCTTAGTGCCTTACAGCTTCCAGCTGTTCGGGGGGGGAGACTTCAGTTGTGTAGAAGTGCTAACTGATTAAGTTCTGTTTGATTTTTTTTCTTTTTTTTTTTTTTTTTTTATACCTCCCCACAAAGCTTAGTGGTCCCAAAGAATTAACATTAAGAATGACCTCATTGATTGATGTACAGTCATGGGAAAATGAAACTACCCTTCCTTCAAGCAGATCTAACCTTGGGTGACAAAATAAAAACACAATATTTCAATGTGTCATGATTTTTTTTTTTTGTAAAGTAAATCAAAATGTAGAAATCTTGTAAGGATAACATGTGAGTACACCCTTAGTGTTAAGAGTGTATTCAGCAGGCAGGTGTTACATCCATGTTGGCAGCTGGTGATGTTCAGCAGGTCAGCCTGCAGGGCAGCGCTGTCCTTGGTGCGAGTCGGACCATGGGCCGTATGCGTACCAGACGAGTGACACGTATGTCCTTCTCCGCAGCCTTATTTCTCCGGTACCAGGAGCTTATCCCCCATGTCGGGTCTGTTCGGGTCCATCTGGACCCCTCAAAGTGAGCCGTACCAGAGCACCTTCCAGCCAGAGCGCTCACTGCCCCCTTCGCCGGAGTCCCCCTTCGTCCGGGAGCCCGTGGGATCCAGCAGGCCAAAGCCCTTCTCCAACTTCAACCCCTTCGGCCCTCACATGAACTTGGACATTTGGAACTCGTCCTCAACCCGCAGCTCCAACTCCCAGCTGTCAAACGACTCTGGTTACTGTGGCGACACCTAAACAGAATATGCTTTTATTGATAACGTGGGGAGGGAGGGGGGGAATGTGAATTTAAGCGTTTTTTTTCCTTTTTATTTTTTCCCCACAAATTCAATGTTGTGAAGACTTAAGCGTTTGTGGTATATTTTTCTAGGTGTTTTGCAGATTTGGACTTAGAAAATTAAAAAAAAAAAGATTTTGTAATTGTGTATTTCGTCTTTTATCCCTCCCCCACACACACTAGTGTTTTACGTTATTTTATTTTCTAAAATATTCTCCCCAAGTCAGACTAATGTGCCAGGGCAGGTGACTGACTGACTTGCTGGCTGGTGTGCGGCAAGTACTATTCTTTTCCACACACAATTATAGAATCACCAGATAATAAAGCCATTCTACACCCATTAATAGTCACAAAAGCAGCCAGTAACTCGTTCCTCCATTTTGCAACCGAAAATGTAAAAAAAAAAAAAAAAAATCCATTGTGGTATTTCGAAATTCTTAAACCAGCTGCTTAAGTTACAAATGCGTTACTGATATATTTAACAATCGTCTGTGTCTAGTCCCAGGAGTCACTAAGCTTTGGTAGTAGAAGGCTGACCATATTGATATGGTAATACAGCACAATGGCAGCATCTAAGCAATATCAGGATACCGGGTCCACAAATCAGTTGGAAAGTTGGTTTCCTTTCATAAAATACTGCTAAAGGTGATGTTTACATGACTTTAGTAGAGGTGATGGTATAGCAATGGAAAAGTCTACTGCAATTCTAAATTCTAACGATGTATTTTGCCTTTTTTTTTTTTTTAAGGCTTCTGATGTTCAGGTTATGCTGCCCTGTAAAACAGAGTAAGGCGATGTCTGTGAGCTTGGAATGCACAGAAGGCAAAGGCCACTTTTAATTAAAAATGCAGAACCATAGGAAAAGTCCTATGCCAGTTAGATCTGCTGGCCTTGCTGCAACCAGTCAGTACACGCTAAGGTTGCTCTTGCTGCAAGCCTATGACACTCAGGGCAAAATGCAAAGGCTGTTTGTCAAGTGGGGCATGGGGCTGATACTTTTAAAAAGTGTGAAACTTTTCATAAATATTAAATGGATAAATTGTAATATTCAGGTATGGTCAGTTGGTCATGGCCAGTAAGCATTTAAGATTACGTCATATGTAGCGCTTTCCTATAGGACAATGCCACGCCTAACAGGTGATTGGTCAGTGTATAAAAAAGCGGGAAAATGTCAAAATAATGGAGTTCGTAGTAATGTCGCTCCAAGACGCTGCTTAAAGAGACTATTATAAGTCCTAATTTACGTCCATATTTTATACATGTGCTGTACACTACTGGACACGAAATAATACTCATGTAAGTATATAGCCTACTACGGAGCCCGGGAAAATGTATGTTACATTTACTGATTTTTTTAGATTAATATTTAACTGCAAGTCCATTAATATCCACGTTGTACACACATTTATTCACATACGTTTTCTTTATCTGGGTCGAATGGGCCCAGTATCGAAGAATATAACTTTGGATGTAGCGTCTAAACAGGAAATTAAATTAACTATCTTTAATACCCTATATGAAGTGTCGTATCAAGTACACATTTGCACAGAAATGAAAAAACTCGTTTTCAAAATATATAATATCACTCACTCATTTGTACTATTTTACTGTGTTTAACGCATATTCTCGAAAAGTGCGTTTGGTTAAAGCCGGAAAGTTGGACGTATTTTCACCAAACCGATGTCCTTGCAATGTCCATTCTTATCGAAAGGGGGCCCTCGCGACCACTGTTACGCATTTTTTTTTTTTATCTTCGCGCTATTTCCCACAATAGTGTCACATTTAGCCACAAGTTGAGTTGAAATTAAATACATGATTACGAAAATGTTACGTTTGGATGTAATTCAATATAAAATATAGTTTACAACGTTTTCCACTTGTTAAATTTAAGAAATGCATGCAAAACCACGGAAATGTCTATTTAGATTTTGGATATAAAGGAATATCACCGAAAAAAGAATCCCCACACACGAGCGGCACACATTTACACGAGACTGCATAATTTGCCGTTTATTTTTCTTTAAAGGCAGAATATAAGAAAAGAACAAACGGTTACTGATGTGTACAAAGTTGGTAACTTAACTGCACCATCACAGGCTGTACTACATGAAAAGTGTGAAATCCGTGTAGGTGTACGAGAAACTTTGGTTGCATCCAGCTGTTAATCTAAATTTAGTCCATCGGCTTTATAAAAACATGTTCTGACTAAAACTATTTTAGGTATTTACACGAATAAAATGTTTATCGTAATATTTACATAAGAATTATGGTACAAGGCTGAAAGACATGACGTCGGTCTTCTGAATGGCATTAAACACAAACAATCATGGTTCTGCTGTTAAATTGAAATGTAAACATACCGCAAAGCAATAAGAACTTAGACGTAATTGTGTGCTTCATATTGCAACTAACATTGTGACGTATGAATTCAACATTGACGCCGTAATTTGGTTCATATGAAAGCAGTGCAGTTTCAAGGCTCAAAATAATAAAAGCAAATTGCGTAAACGATTAAAATGTAACTTAGATATGTATTTTGGTGGAAAACTGGGAATACTTGGTTTAAATGCAGATTTTAAAAAATAAGGCAGGTGTTCCATGAGATTAGAAATCTATTCGTGGAAAACCGTTTTGGAGAAATAGCGAAGTCGACAAAAAAGGTGGAAGCTGGTTATTTAACCATGGATATTGTAGGATTTGTTTAATAAACTGGATCGGATACTGCTGGGATGGAGAGTGTGAGAATCTTGGTCATGCACTAACACTGCATTTTGCGAATGCTCCGCGAAATCCTTCTGAACTCTTTCTGGGCGGGCTGCCATCTCTTGACGGAGGTGATGACCAGGTGTCCGTCCATCTTCTGTCCCATCACCAGATAGGCGGTGTTGAAGTCAGTCATCTCGTCACAGGTGCATTTAAAGCCGTCCTTAAGCCACAACACCGTCTTCTTTAGGTCCCGCTCCGTCACACCCTTCAGCTTGTAAATCGTTCTGATTTTGTTCTCGGGTATGATTTTGGTGTCACCGTTCATGTAAGAGATCTCCTTCACTTTGATCTTTAACGCTGTTGGGGAGTAGGGTAGAGAGAAGCAAAAGTAACAGTAAAGTAATTGAGTCAAGTTAAATAATTGTTTTGCAGTTAATGTAGGTCGTATGAGAATAAAACACACAAGTTTGTGAGCCACTGACATATACAAACGGGTTTCTTAGGCCCCAAAATAGGTGCATTACAACTTACCAAAATCGTTCTTGCAAAGGTTGTCAACAATTTCATTGTCGTTCTCCTCTTTTTCCTGGCAAGGTTCACACACCCTGGGCACTGTAGTAAGAACACAATCCACATTGCATGTTAAACAAAAACATTACCAAATCCCGACCATGCATTTTTAATGTAAACGGATTAAGTATGGTCACGTGAAGATTATGTAAGTGCTGTGTGATCTGAATAGCACACTGATGCACTTGGTGTCATTCTGGCACGTATTTTTCAACATATGTTAACATATTAAACAGGCATAATGTTTTTAAATACAGCAAAGCTTCATAAAGAAAAAGTGTAGGAAACAGGATTTCATCTGATGTCACTAATATGGAGTTAACATTTTAATGAGAGATTCTTAAGTCAAATTCACAAGACAAAGTCATTATTCATGATACGTTGTTCTCTTTTTTTTAGAACTAAAACTAACTAAGGCAGATGGAGAACTTAACAGATGTTAATACAGTTACATATCAACAGGGAAACAATGTTTGGTCTTGACTTAGAACTGAAAGCTTTGAATCGACCTGCAAACGCGTTTCCTATCGGCGGAGAACTCCACACAATTAAATTGACTAAGCAGTTTCAAAAATAACCGTAACCCGTATAAGTGAACACAGATGTTTTGATGACCATGTAGTCATTAACTAAGCTGGCGTGTACTGTTCACGTGCAGTGTATGTCCCTATAAATCTAGCAGTAGTTAATTTGTTGTCAGCATAATATCTGACAATGCATGTTATAAATGAATCCTTTTTTTTTAAAGGAAAAGTTAATTTGCAAATGTGCATGTAGTGTAGTGGTTCGAGACGTGTGTTATGTTTTAACGTCGTTTTACCTTCTTGAGTGACTGGTTCAAAACTGTCGAAGTTTGCTGGAGGTATACAAAGATCGTTGTCTGCCGGGAAACGATCGCAATCTAGCATGTCTGGCCACGGGAAGCCAAAAGCGGACATAACCGGCGCGCATCCGTTTCTTACGCTCTCGCATAGCGATCTGCAAGGTTGGATGGGCTCGTCCACATCGTCCAGACACACCGGGGAGAAGAGAGAGCAAAGGAACTTTCTAGTGTCCGGATGGCACTGCTTCTGCACTAGCGGGATCCATGACGATGCTTGCTGGAGAACTTCATTCATGGTTTCGTGTCCCAGAAGGTTCGGCAGTCTCATGTCCGTGTACTCTATGTCGTGGCACAGTTGGAGATTGACCGGAATAGGTTTGCAGTTGCTCTTCTTGTGAAATAATTCGGGTTGCCCAAACGGGTATATCCCATGGATCGCTTCCATACAAGCAGGCAGTGCAGTCACAGAAATCATTATGAGCGTGAAGTACTTCATGGTGAAAAACCCTCGTGAGCCTGGGGTGTGTAGTTACAGTTTATAAAAGATCTAACCTCGCACCTTTATTGCGGTCACGAGGTCACCCATACATATATGTATCGATCTAAGTTGAGTACGACCCCTCAGAGTGTCAGACCATACTAAGAGGATGAAGACAGGGAGACCCTCATAAATAAAGTGGGGAGGAGTTACGTCGCACGTTCCTCATGGCGATTGGTCCGCTTTAATGCAGCCGCACTTTCAACATCAGGTAGTTCAATAATTTGCGATGTAACGCTTAATATTCCATTATTATGTGTTCCTACCGCGGTGATGTCTCTTCAGAGGCTGCATTTTGGGGTGAATCCGTTTTTAGCTGGTGAACGGCAACTTCAATGGATCGGTGTTGACAGTGAATGTATATTGAACACCTTGGATAATTTAATTTGAGAGTTTGTCATATTTAAAAGTTGGTCTGTTTTTAATCTTTTAGAAGGTTGATGGTTTTCAAAACAACAACGGTGTAACAACCGACATTTTGCTTTTATTTATAAAACCACGAGAGTGCAAGATTGTATCATCCTACCGTTATGTGTATGCATTGCAAGTCAGTTTGTACAATATACCACTGTTTTTTTTTTTTTATAAATGTTTTTTTTAGACTTATAGCTTACATCCGTATTTTCAAATACCGCTTTATATCGCTCATATTTAAAGAACAGTATTAAATCTTTAGACGAACCCTTAACAATGCGGCGTTGAAGCCATAAACTGCACGCGCTCATTCATGTCGACAATGACTGTTTCACGCTTAATTGGGAGTAGAATTAATGCAATATTTACGGCCTCCGGCAGATTTTTCCCACGTAGGCATACGAAAATCTGTCGCGTTCGTTAGTAGTTGGTTCGTTGTGTATTTGGACAGTTAAAGCGGTCCATTGTTTCTAGTTTGAATGAGGAGTCGTACTGTGTCGACCGCCAACCCAGTGGATCTAGTGCTGAGCAGCAGCTGCTCTGCCATCCAGAAAAAAAATAACATAAAAAAAACATTTGAAGCATTTGATAAGTTCGACTGCTTTCAGCTGAAATTTCCTCCATGGAAGTTAGTCAGAGCGTTACCAGTTCACATATGGCGACCAAGCAAGGCTACAGATGTATTTATTTATTATCCGTAATTACAAGTTGACGTTTCCATAACAATGTGAATATGTTTCAACAGCAGCATGAATAAACAAACCCTTTTAAAACAGAGATCAATCATCGGAGGCCTTTAAAATAATTTTTAGCATCCCGTAGGACCTTAGGTGGGGAAAATACTGGCACGGCATTTGTTGTAGTACCATAGCCTACAGGTAATTTTAAAGGTCCGGTGACTGTTTCAGAACTGGAGTATATAATAAAAGATAAGTTATTTAGACTGAGTGCATTTCCTATATAGAAGGAAAAAATTCATCTGGGTTAAGCCGTCGTCTGCTTTAGGTGGCTCCAAATATCCATTTAACATTTCATCTCATTGTTTGAGTTGACAGCCACGAATTTATTGTAGTGCTAAATAATTTATTTACTAGATATTTGGCCAAAATAGTACATTTAGAAAGAATTCTCAGGCTTAGGCTATGAGAAGGAATGTACTATACAGGAGATATGAAAAAGAAATCTGATCTGTTTCCTGACCTGAATCTGAGTGCCAACTAAAATAACTAAGGGATGTAAACAAACCATAGCATTTAGTTATTTATGCAATATTTATCTGAAATGCTCCTTACAGCGATACTAATTTATAATATGGAAAGGCCTGTAATTCTCAACATAAGGTTAAAAGTCGTATGCTGAATGCAGCTGCGTAAATAAACGAACGAGGAAAGAGGGCTAATTATTCTTTCTGTCCATAAAAACTGAGACTTTGTTGTCAGCAGGTGATGTCGGTCTCCGGGTATATTTTTTCTGCCTGGGTCTTTTATCAGAAATGCCATGTTTACCTCTGGTTCCACTCAAAATCGTACATTGAGTAGTACACAGAGAACAGAAATGTTTCTCCATTGAGTTTGGTAAGTACCTACTGTAACCCATGTGACTCTCTGTGAGTGACTGGCCTAGTCATTTTACCCCTGCTGCTTTGCAGATCTCCATCTGGGTTTGTGAGGTTTCTCTCTGTGATTACAGGCATCTGCAGCAGATCTGCTGCTATTAAGCGCGCTGTTGTATTTTGAAAGTGATGCTCGGTTCTGAATCATGCTTTGCATGATGTTCATTATGAGTTGCCTCATTGAATTTACCTTTTCGATTAATTGGAAATGTGAGTTTGATTCCGTGACCTAGCACAGAAGACTCTATTAGAAAACGAGTCTTTAAATTCATTTTTAAAATAGTTAATTGTTATTTTTAAAATCAAGTATGGGGATTGCATGTAAAATCTTGCGGAATTCCAGTTTAATCGTGGGTTTGAGTCAGGATGCTAATTTGATCCATGCGGGACCCAGGGAATACTTTTGAGAAGTGACATCCGCATAGTGCCTCAGGGAAAACCCACGGTGCCCTTACTGACGATGGCCTGATTTTGTTTTTCACTTTTGTTTTCATTGTTTTTGCTTCTTCCATAGTGGAGGTGGGGGGCAGGTCTGTTCTTGACATGCTGATCAATCTCCCCCCCCCATCAAAAGGGAAAGACAGTGGCAGCCCGAGGGACTCATCGTAGCCTTTATTTCGTCTGACATTTTTAAAATGAAAATGACTGCTTAATACTCGATAGCAGTGTTTCCCAGCCTGGTCCTTGGGGACGCCCCGTTTTTGCTCCTGGTACGGAGCTGGGAGGGAGCAAAAATGTGGACTGTTTGAGGCTCCTAGAGTCCTGTGATTTAGTGCTCAGTTGACAAGCTGTCATCTTGCTGCTTGCAAACCTGGTGCTAAATCTTTCTTACACAGGTCTCATTTTCTTCCATCTTATCACTAAAAACCCACATGTAATGGAATTTGCCACCTTTTTCTTTTTCCAAAAATGTCACATTATTTTTTTCCTTTTTTGATCAAAACCCAGGAATAATATTGTGTCGCTTTTTTTCACTTGATCTTTCTACAGGGTGAATTATGTTTGTTTTCATGGGGTATGTTATACAGTGAATTACATGAAATGACAGCTTGCTTTTAAATAAAGTAACTGTCAGTCATAGATGCTTGGTAATGTTCTTGGAATGGAGTTCTGTGTGTGGGAATATGTTTCACAAGAACCATGACACATGACATCAGAGTTTCGATATTGAATATGACGGGCCTGAGATCCGCAAGTTTAGAATGCGGAGAATTCATTAGCACCACTTCGATGTGGTACGTCCAAGCTCAACAAGGGAACGGGGAGACGATATCCCTCCTCTGTGGGGAAAATGCAAGACCAGCAGTCTGGACAGATACGCAAAATCTGCCATGCAAAATGTGTTCCCCCTACCTTCATCACATCGTATAGTTTCCATATGTTTGTTCATGAAAGTCCCCATGACTCCTAAATAAACGTTAAAAAAACGAGTGTGTGTATATTTTACGGTATCTGTGTGTGACTTAATCTGCAATGACGCATGAGAAGAACATTAATAAATATAGCCCAAAATATTCTATGATAATAAATATGTAGTGTATATATAGAGTATACATAACACATAGCTGCTCATTTTGTTCCGTAAAACAAAACTGAACTAATATGCACCCCTGGGATCACTGAGCATGAATGCCGTGAAAAAATGTCGTCTACTAAAAATGAAAATCTCAGAAGCTTTGAACCCTATTCCATTAAATTAGGTGTTTTATTGTTAAAGTACCCCCATATTTCAGTTGGAATGAACCCTTGCTGTTTTTGTGCCTGAAATTCTTACCCCGGCTGCTTTTCATGACTTCTCAAATGTTCACGTGTCCTGTCAGAGTTTCTCACAACTGTTCGACGTGCGCTGGGATTATAAGGAGCTTTTGGAAAAACGCATGTATTCAGAATATTTTGTTTACCCTTAAATGCTTTCAAACAAAGGCTCTGTGAGTGTAGGTGCAGTAATAGGAGTGTAGGTAGGTTTTTCTTCCTCATAATTTATAATTTAGACTAAAGTTTTTAAAAAGATATATAATGGCAATGATCTATGGGTCACTGCTGCGATATTTTAAAATGCATTAGCGCGATGGCCTGACAGCATTATATTTTACTTGCACCCTGCACATGGCATCGCATGAGAGGCTAGTGGAGGCCCCTTGCACGCTCTCACGCCAAAAGCCCGAAAGCCATCAAATATTGGCCACTGGAGATTGCATCTTTTCCTGCCAGCATTTTAATCATACGGCTATATTCTGTCATTTCTGTTCATTTTCATTGCGAGTTTCCAAGCTGTCAGAAACGCTTTAAAGCAGTGATGCTCGCTAAGCTACATGATGCAAAATGTCCAATACTTGCTTAAGGTTGTTGTAATTACTCAGTTATACTGTTATAAACAACAATAGACCTCTAAGATGTGTCCAAAAAAACAGGCGTTAACCAACCTGTAACATGACTAGCAAAACAAGAGGTCTCTTTCCACCTCTACATGTCACCGTGGCTTTTGCGTAATAGACATCAGGTGAATCCCACATTCCACATTCTGCAAGAGCTAGTGTTGGTAATGTTCAATGAGGGGATAATTAGTGTGCATGTCCAGAAAAGGCGTATGTATGATGTCTGAAGCAACAGCTGCTTCGTATTTGTGACTTCGAATTAAAGGACTATGACCAAAGGTCCTTCTTGAGTGCGCAGTCTAAAAGGGTTCGCGGACCCATTGTAATTTGAAGTGCTTTCGAATCAAAGGTTTATTCTTTTTATGAGAAATGCCGCTCCCTTCGTCTTTTCCTCCAGAGTGTGGAAGTTCCACTTGGGTCTCCAAGAAGACATTCGGGCAGGTCATGGGCACTTAGGAACCCATTAAGTGCAAGGCCCACACAAGCGCCAGGGCCATCCACCAGCATCCAACGGATTGGTAACAAGCACTCTTGCAAGTAAAGCCAACATCCTCCTTTGTGGATCTAGCGCATGCTGGCTATCAGTGGGCTCAAGAAAATTGCGCTCGAGTTCTGTATTTTGGTGGTGGGGTGGGGAGTGGAAGATTCAAACAACTGCGACCGGCCCCCAGCCCACAGTTGACAAAGAACACACAGTCAGAATCAATGGGAAGGGGTGAAAACGAGATGGGCATTGTTTCATACATTTCCCAGAAGCTCAGACTTACAAAAGCACCAAACCATTTCAGCATTTGAAAGGAATGTGTAGAAAATATCATGAGAGCTTTGGCCTTTATGCAGGCTGCATTTTTAACACGAAAAATAAAAGATGTGGGTTTTTTTTTTTTTAAAACCAATTTATTAGACACGTAATTGCTTTAACAATCCCCAAAAGTCAAAAAGGAGAAAAAAAATGTAACATTCACAGAGTGAAAAACTGGCAAACACCCAGAGTTAATGAATACAAAAAAGACATTGTAAATACTTTGTAATTGCTCATTCGCCGTGGCGATGTGAGTCATTTTTCCATGCTTGATATTCGTTGTAAAAAGTGTCAAAGTTACCGTTAGCATTTGATAAAGCAAATTCCTTTGAGTACAGCTCCGTGGTTGTCTGGGCCACAGAATTATGCCGAGGTTGAAAAAAAGTCAATAGATCGTCTTCCATCGGCTTTCAGCATGCAGCCGGTTCTCATCAGGGCCGGTGTGTGAAAATGAAATGCAGTCCCCCATCTGCAAAGTGGTTACCTTCCATTTCTGACCCTTTTTTACGTTTTTTATTGCGGACTCGGGGCCAAACCACTGTCGCCATTGATTAGGGGACACATGCTTTTTTTTTTTTTTCCTTCTTCTTTCGGGAGAAACCCAGAATCCACCAGGAAAGTTTTTCTTTGTGAGCTGCAGTTTCCATGCCACCTCACAATTAAGCATCACAATTTGGATGATAAGATTAAACTAGAAAGAAAAACAGTTTGTAAACAGCATTTAATGGTCCCATTTTCACTTCAGACTGATGTTTGGATCTTGTTATTACTGCTGCCTAGATAAGAAATCCTTAAATCATGCTTCATTACTCCGGATTTAAAATGTATCTGTTTAAATGGACTAAATCACTCAAATTGATTTTGATTTTTTTAAACTCTGGCAAAATTCAGTAAGTGGGGCGTACGTGCGCAATTGGTGACATTAATTCGCCACTGCCCCTTTAAGGAGGTATGCACCATCTGCTGCAGAACGTTCCACCGAAGCAGTTCCAAGTACAGCGTAGATACACTGAATGGGATTTTAGAATCAAGTCAGGCAGGAATACAGAATGGTGAATAGTCACACAGAATGCACTCATGCTTATTGGCAACAAGTTGATCCTCCGATGCATTTTCTTCAGTTTGAAGATGAGCATGTCGGCATGGGTGCGGCCTTAAGCTAAGGAGCACGCCTGGGCATCTCCACCCATCGGTGTCCCGCTTCTGGTTTACCTCTGCAAATCCACCTTGGGAAAGCCTCTCAATGGGGGTTATCATACCGGGCGATGAAAATGAACTTCGAGCAAATTAAATCGGGGAATTGAATGCTGCAGAGAAGTCACCAGTTCATGGAAACAGAGCACTCAAGGAACTAAGACTGAGGTTTCAGGATTTACGGTGACCGGGGTGGGTGGCGTTCCTCTGTCGCTGTGACCATTGACCTCTGTCGGTGCATTTTGCCTGGGCTGATGTAGCGGTCCTGTGTGGCAAGTAAAAATAACTTGCCAACACTGTCCCTTTGACAGCAACCTACGTTTTCAAAGAATGAGAGAAGGGCTCCACTTGAGTCAACCCCCTTGTCTGTCTTAGCCCCCCTGCAGAGAAACATTCCAGCGGGATAGACCTTGGCATTTAATTTGGACCATGGGGGAAAAATGTACACCGTTGCACAGAACCATTTCGTTTAAGAGGTGAGGAGAATTAGATGTGAAAATATCCATTTACTGTTGGTCTGCTTTTACTGCACAAGGCTGTCAGAATTCAAATTATCCATAAAATATGAATAAACTACCCTGCGTCATAATCGTTTCGCTGATTTCCCTCTGATTTGTGGCAGGTGTTCATACCACAGCGTCAATGGAATCTTGTATCTTGGGGAAAAAATATTAAATATCATTTAAAAACTTGTATATGTCCATGTTTGGGTATTGCCTTCCAGAGAAATAGGAAACAGAGCTAAAGTTGCAACTTCCAACTTGCAAAGAAAAAAAACGATACCATATTGTCAACACGGACGTAAAGTCCCGTGGTGAAATATGATCTCTGGGAGCATCGTAGACCTTAAACCTTTTCGTTTGGGTTTAGCTGTAACAGCGTAGCGCGGTGACCCAAGGTGACCCAGGAATGCCAGACAAGGCCCATGTGTAAATAAAGATCGGCGTCAGTTTCATGACTCCCAACTCCAGTGGGGCTACGGTTTGTTTACAGGCATTTGCTAACCTGTCCGCTGCCTTTTAAAGTAAAACGCAAGCAACAAATGGCACAACAGAAGCCCGTCAGATTGCCGGTGGTCTTTTGTAGAAGATAGAGAAGACCTGACAGGACACACGGGGTATTAAATCTGAGGCAAATTAAGAAAAATAAATGGATTTACGATAAATTGCTCATTTATTTTGGTTTGACCTGACCCAAAAATGTAATAGCTGCGGTATTTTTTTTGAAATTCTAAGAACGGTACCCGGTGATTCGGAGGTGTGGATTGAGAAACTGAAGATTGCGCTGAAAAGCAGGAGAACGGCCAAAATCTAAGGGTGGCTTAGAGGCAGGAAGCTTTGGTATGACCCGAGAGAGCGGCTATCCAAAAGCTTCAGATCATTGTTGTTATGAAGAGTTTGGCAGCGCTGATTTCATACTGCCTGACAGGCATGACATGGCCTGTTCTCAACCCACCCCAGTCCTACACCCCCTGCCCCTTAGCAGGAGACACTGGTCGAGTCGAGGGTATGATCCCGGGCAAGGGGCGGGTGTGGGGTGGTGAAATTCCACTGATGCAAACCGGGTCTTTGCTAATGCTTGCAGGGCCGCCAACTTTGGTCAGCTGGTTGGAATGAGATTTTCAATCTGAGATTACAAGGCTACGCACACGCATCTACATGTATTCAACAGTTTTATTACCTTGTAAATAGTCTGTAGGGTGTGCACACTACTCCAACGGTTTGGATGTAACTAATTTTAAGTTTATAATGGAATTACATAGGTTTGTAATAAGATTTCTTGCGTGAGAGTAAGTATCTGGAAGTGTGGACATCACTCCAGATGCGTGAGAGCTGTCAGCCCCTGCATGTGTGTCTACGATCTGAACAGCTTCTAAGGGGCAGACTTAGCTGAGGTATAGACCTAGAAGTATAGATCTGTGTGTCACCAGGACAAAACTCGTGAGCTGCAGTCTGGTATCTTTGATTTGCCCATAATGTACGGTGACTAACTGGCAGCTCATTCAGGGAGTGCCCCAGCCCAGGGCGTGCCGTATGCTGCTTAGGATGGGCTCCAGGCCTCCACTGCCCAGTATAAGGTATATTTTAAAGAATACTTTCAGTGCTTTGACAAATTTAATACTAACCTTACAGTATTAAAGTATAAGCATAGTGTTTGTCGCTGGTCTGTCACGCATGACAAATTGAAAAAACATATGTAGTATAGCATGTAGCGGGTTGGATATTTCCCGATGAGGGCTGCTCCTTTGGGTAATTCCCTGTGAGGGCTGCTCCGTTTGGGTGATTCCCTGTGAGGGCTGCTCCTTTGGGGGATTTCTTGTGAGGACTGCTCCTTTGGGTGATTCACTGTGAGGGCTGCTCCGTTTGGGTGATTCACTGTGAGGGCTGCTCCGTTTGGGTGATTCACTGTGAGGGCTGCTCCATTGGGTGATTCTCTGTGAGGGCTGCTCCTTTGGGTGATTCACTGTGAGGGCTGCTCTGTTTGGGTGATTCACTGTGAGGGCTGCTCCATTAGGTGATTCACTGTGAGGGCTGCTCCGTTTGGGTGATTCACTGTGAGGGCTGCTCCTTTGGGTGATTCTCTGTGAGGGCTGCTTCTTGGGGTGATTCACTGTGAGGGCTGCTCCTTTGGGTGATTCTCTGTGAGGGCTGCTCCTTTAGGTGATTCACTGTGAGGGCTGCTCCGTTTGGGTGATTCACTGTGAGGGCTGCTCCTTTGGGTGATTCTCTGTGAGGGCTGCTCCTTTGGGTGATTCACTGTGAGGGCTGCTCCGTTTGGGTGATTCACTGTGAGGGCTGCTCATTCCTGCTTCTGGAGATCTACCACCCTGCAGAGCTTAGGTGCAGCCCTAATTTAACATACCTGATACAGATAATCCTCAGTAGAATCTCCAGTAATAGAGATATCAGCTATGTTGAAGCTATGGGTGGTAGATCGCCAGAAGCAGGAATGAGCAGCCCTGTCTTAGATCGTCTATTCATTGGTCAATGGTTTAGCTCATGCTAGCTCAGGGACATTTGGTGCTGCTTGTTTATTCTGCCCTTGTTGGGCACAAAAAGCAGATTTTGACGGTATTTGCAATCTTATGGGACAAAACCTTTCAAAATGTTCTGTGATTTTTTTCCTGCAAGTACTTTACAGCTAGGAAATAAACTCCACAGTAGTTCAGTTGGTTTGTAGTAAGGTTAAGATTTAAAGGCATCTCCACATATGGCTGACGTTTCTTCAGCGTTCTCTGTGGAAATGAATTATATGTCTGGCCCGAACACAGCTTTAAAGTAGTTTTAAAGCAGAAAAGCCCCAAAGGCAATTAAATTACACAATGAATTTATACACCAGAAAGAATGTTTTCTATATTTTTTAATATTTTGTATAATAAAATGCAGGTGTTTGGGGGAGGTTTAAAAATACCATACCGGCGAAATCTTTCCATTTTCTGTTTGTAAACCGTCTTCTTTCATGCTGCATATGGAGAAACCTGGGGGGGCATGGCTGATGAACCCATCCCCCAGAGCTGTTTCTTTTTTGGGAGGGGGGGGGACTCATTCCGCCCCCCCCCCCCCCCAACTTAAACATAAAACACAGCTCTCTCTTGCTCGTCAACAACCCTGATAAATTTAGGACTGATTTGAAAAATGAAAACCTTTGTCGGTGCTTATGCCTTAAACCTAAACTAAACTTAAGAATTTCTTCCATCATTCTCTCCCATTTTTGTTAGTTTCGTAATTCGAGTTTTCTCATTCATCAGCTGTAAATAGGGCATTTTGGATCTTCTTCCTCCTATGTTCGACAGCTGAAGCTGGATCTGTTGCTTTTGCTGTGTAGGAGGCCGATATCAACATGGCCTCTGATTTGACGTAACTTGGGCCGGGAGCCTCATTATACAGCGTGTGGCCACCCTGCACAAAAGGCCCAGGCCATTATCGGATCGGTGTGATTGGCGGGGGCCTGTGGCGCGACCCGTTCTTACCTGTCCATCTCCCCCAGATCCAAAGAAATGCATCACTTCCTGGGCTGTTCCGGTTAATTTCCAGAGGCCCCCGATGTCGCATGCCCTCCCCCAGTCGCTGGCAGGAATTCAGACACCGGTTCTTTTTTTTTTACCCAGGGCCACCCCCTTGCCGGTTCTGCCAGCCAGTATTGCCCATAGAAAAAGGTAGAGACAATAGCATAGGAGACAGATACTGGGGGGGGTCAAATTTAATAATTTTACATGCAAAGGTCTATTATTGGGAGAAGAATGAAGCCAAATTAAATATTAGGGGGGTGCCTACAGTAATGACTGTAGCCTTATGCTATAGGCACATTTCCCATGAGCCTGTACTGTGCTGGGAGCGGAGAAGGAACATGCACATGTACGTTTGTGTAAGTCACTGCCCCCTGCTGTCCCCCCACCCCCAGCCCTGCGTGGTCCTGGCATTTCCTCCCAAATGTTTTGGGGGAACAGTTCCCCCATCTGGGGCTGAACTCTGACCTGGCAAGCGCTCCTGCCCCCCACTCCCAGCTTGGCAGACATGTGTGGCCATATCCGTGGCTCCTCGCTCCCCGCGTGGCGGTTTTAAGCCCGTCTCACACACGCCGGTGCGCTGGGTTCATTAGGACCTTGCCGTCCCATGGAGCTCACTGTTGAGACGGGCCGGGCCGCATGCGCGGAACCGTCACAGCGGAGAGCAGTGCGAGAACAAGGAGCGGAGGTGGCTGAGACCCATCGTGCCATAGGTGCCAGAACTCACAGTTATTTTAGGAGCATGTTTAAGATTCTGCCACTTGACCCGCTGGCCCAGAAAAGTCACGCAGAGCTTAATACTTTAATGCTGTCACGTTCGGGCCGTCTAACTTAGTTCACCAGACATATTTTTGGTGTTATTAGTCGACACTGCAGCTGTTTATTCATTAGTTGCAAAAGCGGCAGCCAACAAAAATACCGGCGGATTGTAGCGGCTAGCAGATGCAATTCTGGGGGCCTCCGTCATCGATCAGCCTCCTCACATGCCCCCCCCGCCCCCTTCCCCAAGTCCAACATTTCCTCCTGACGACGTGCTTATTGAAGGTTTCCAAGATGTGTGGGGTGACCGAGCTTGTCTGGATTTTGGCTGTGAGGGCCACAGCTGCACCGATGCGATATGGGGGGGTTGCTGTGGTTCGTTGGGGGGTGAGGGTTGATTAGAGGCACACAGCCCCCCCCGCCCCACACTTTGGAGATACATGGTGGCCCCTCTTCAACACATGACCGCACCACAAAACACTTTAAGTTGGATTCCAACACAAATGTTTCAACCACACGACCCCCTGGGCTGTGCTGCAATGACGAATTGTTTCTACCCCATTTACTGTGCATGGACCACGTTTGTTTCCCCTGATCTTTTTTAATTGATGGAAATGTAATAAATACATGAATAGCAGGCAAGAAAACTAGGTACTTGGTATTTTTGCAGCTTATGTTTAGGGATGTAGGAACCTGCGAAGATTTGCTCTGAAGGCAGACTGGAGTGCTGTCGTCCACCCCTGGGTTGATATGTTTATCTGCAGTGTTCAGTGTTCAGTGTGCAAAAACCCCCAGTACTGCTATTGATTTAAACCCGCAACCGTCCTTGGTGACGGTTGAAGGCCTTTCCACTGATTGCCAAGCCCGAGCTTACATTCCCCGCTTTGGACCCTTTGGGCAAACGTTGAGGCTGAGAAAACCAGAAGTGATGGATCACCTGGCATTTCTGACAGATCCTTGCCTGGTGAGCCTGAGATGTGGCCATTGGAAGATGTGACACTCACACTCCCCGGGTAAGATGATCCCATTCTTTGAAGGGTTTCCACATAACCAGGAATCCCTAAGAACGTATCCATTCTCAGGGATGTCCTTTCCAGAAAGTGAATGTGCTGATGGCACGTTGATGTCTTTTTCAGCATCTGTTCTCGGGACTCCCTCTGTATACAGCTCTGGTTTGTTTTTGATTGTTGAATTTGTAATGCTTTACTGCTCGACATATACACTTCAGTCAATCTACCAATAACTCTGCTGCTTACTGTGTGCTGTGAGGGTGTTGATGCAGAGTACAGTACCGCAGTACTGAAAATGTTTAAAACTATCTGAGTAATAAGTCTATATTTGCTACGAAAAAAAACATTATTTAACATTAAAACATGCAAATTAGCAGTAACACGAAAACAAACAATTTCTTCCGTTCTCCAAAAACTGACTGATATGTTGGTTGACTGTAAGAACACCTCTCTGGTTCTTAGACCTCTCCTCAGGGACACCTCAGCCATTCCATTCCACATTTAATCACCAGATCAGTCACCGATGAATAAATCACTTACCTTAGTTATAAAAAGAAATGTCAGCGAGGTATTGATTATCCAATCATGGTGTGATGTGTCTAGTAGCTGATTGCTGAAAATATTGGGGTGACTTTAGGGGAGGCTTTCAAATGACAAAGCTAAAACACTTTCACATACTTAATATCATAGTTTTACAATAACAGGAAGATCATTTAAACGCCATTTTCCTTGACTGGGTAAGACTTTTGCACAGTACCGTATGTGTGTGCCTTTAAGAGTGAAGATGGAGAATCAATAGCAGCTGATGTCTTTAGACTCATATTTATCTGAAAATTCCTCATAAATTCTGCAAGGGGGGTTTCCATAGACCTTGGTACATGTGGTGTTCAAAGCTCCAATAACAGAAGCCTTCTTCTGACCTCCCCTAGCGGTGCCTGCACCTCCAGCACCACAGCAAGGTGCCTGAAACGAGGGGTTTCTTGGTGATTTATGAAAGGGCTAATCATTGATTATGTTTCTTTCTACGGCCGCGGTGAGGGAACGCAAACACACTGTTTGTTCAGACATAAATTCATATGCTGTCATCGGCGTCTTTTACCAAAGCCAGAAGTGAATATTTCTCTTAAGTGTTATACATTAAAAACACATATAATCTGAAAAGAAAAGTTTAAATAGTGAATTTCAGCTCTCTGATTTACGATTATGCATTTTATAATAGAAAAAGCAATATATTGTATATTTATGAAAACCTTTAAGTATATAAACTACAAAAATAAAAAATGAAACCCCAATTTCTGGTTATTAAGGCAGACTACACCATTTAAGTTTTTTTCTGTTTACACTTTCTCATACATTCTCATACTACTCGCAGTAGTTGTTGCAAAAGTATTTTTTTTATTCATTTTTTACTTTATTTTCTAAATAAAGAAATGGGCTTTGATTTTAGTTCCTAAATCTTGCAGCCACTGCTAGTTGTTCATGAATTAATCTCTAGAAAAGTAAATTGAACTTCACCGACAGTGACTAATGTTACAAATAATGTTTGCCAGTCAATGAATTGGTTTGGCTTAACTTTCCAGTAACAAACTGAACAGTAACATTTTTTTCTGTTTACTGGTGCCAAGGACAACATGAAGACTGCATGCACAGTGAGTTAAATTATAAAGTCATAGCTTGATTCAATGCAGTCTTAATTTGCAGTGAACTGCTGAATGATCTCATTCGGAAAAACGCTCTCTGGGGTAAAAAGCTTAGGCAATTGCAGAGATGGAATGCGGAAACGAGATTAAAGATCTGTTTAATATTCTCAGAGCGATCTTGGGGTTTGGAGTCTGTTGACTCAGCAGGTGGAGAAGGAGCGGTGGGGAGGAGGAAATGGCGAACGTTCACATATGGGTCTACATCTTTTACTGAAACAAAAGGTTACTTATTTAAAAATATCGTATACTGAAAGTTCTCTCTGCATGTTTTTACTTGTCAAAACATTAGTCTTCGATGGTAAAGGTCTGACCACTGGTGAAACAGTTTTACTTTAAACCACTTTTGGCAATTTATGAATCGGGAATGACTTTAAATTGATGAGTGAGACATCACAAGCTCGGTGTGCATGTGTGAGTGAATGGTGTGTGGGCGTGCTCAGCGATGGGCTGGGGCCCAATCCAGGGTTGTTCCCTACCTTGTGCCTGTAGCCTCTGGTATAGGCTCCGGACCCCCCGTGAACCTGAATAGGACAAAAAGTTTCAGAAGATGGCTGGATGGATGGATGGATGGACATTACAGGCAAGACTTCCGAACTCTTCAAGTGGCTGGATTAGGGTTAGAAATCAGCCATGGAGTTTGGGGTCCCCCCCCACGATAAATTTTGCTGATCCGCAAAGAAAATGCCCGGTATTCCAGATGGCCAGTCCAGACCGGATACCCTTGTGCTTTATACACATGCAGTTTAACACCACCTAATTCAGGTGTACTCCACTGCACCCCCTGCAGGTAATTATGGTATATTTCAATTTATCCTGCTGTCAGAGCAGTGATTTTAGTATGAAATCAAAGCACACGGATATTGAGACCCCTTTATTGTTGTCTACAACCATTTTGATAATAATTTGACATTGCTATAATAATGCCTGTTGTAGCTTTCGGGATAGAAAAGCTCCGACAGAGAAGTGGTTACAGAAAATGGATGGGAATATGTCTGTATCTTTTATT
The DNA here is from genome assembly GCA_026779605.1 of Mormyrus hasselquistii. Classification (NCBI taxonomy): domain Eukaryota; kingdom Metazoa; phylum Chordata; class Actinopteri; order Osteoglossiformes; family Mormyridae; genus Mormyrus; species Mormyrus hasselquistii. The sequence continues at coordinate 2,392,133 of JAODKE010000092.1, forward strand.
TTTCAATATTTTTCAGAATCCCCCACAACCCTGACCAGGATTAGTGGTTCGAAGATGGATGGATTGATGGATGGGTGAAATCTCTAGGTTAGTAGGAACCAACAATGTATTTCTAATTTCTTGGCAATTCTTTTCCTGAATGGTTAAAATATGTAGATACCCTATTTATCTAACTGTCATTAGCAGAAATCAGGTCTTTGTTAGTCAGAATTCCTGTGCCGGCCCCTGGAGGGTGGGCTCCCCCTTTGAGTCTGTCTGCTTCCTCCTGAGGTTTCTTCCTTCCTGGAAGATTTTCCTTGCCACTGTTGCCTCTGGCTTGCTTTCTGTGGGCATTGGGCAGGGTTATAGTAAAGTGCTCTGAGACAATGTAATGTTGTGAAAATAAGCTTTACAAATAAGTTTGAATTGAATTGAATTAGCTGATCTGAGTCAGATGAGGTGGCTCGGGCATCTGATTAGGATGCCTCCTGGACGCCTCCCTGGTGAGGTGTTCCGGGCATGTCCCACTGGGAGGAGGCCCCGGGGAAGACCCAGGACACGCTGGAGGGACTATGGCACTCGGCTGGCCTGGGAACCCCTCGGGATTCCCCCAGAAGAGCTGGAGGAAGTGGCCGGGGAGAGGGAAGTCTGGGTTTCCCTGCTGAGCCTGCTGCCCCCGCGACTCAATTTCGGATAAGCGGGAGATGATGGATGGATGGATGGATGATTTATTCAAATGTAAAATGTTGCCAGAATTGTGTTGAATCGATTCTTTGTTAGTGAACATCAATTATGCTGCCCTTGCTTGGTTCTTTCCTGGGTTAGCAGTGATTGTCTCAGGCTTCATTTGTTGAGGCGGCTTTGTCCCTTCTGAGTTTCTGACCCACCCAGTCACAGCATCGCAGCTTTAAGACTGTTATCCTTTCTCCAGGTCACTTGCCCACCAGAGGCCTGGCAGCCTTGTAGTGCAAAGCCTCCCAAGCTGGGTGCCAAGTCTTCCTGGCTGGAAGTCCCTAAACGAGGGCATTGGGGCAGGGGTACCTGAACAAATTCAGCATGAATATTCAGCTGTAATGCATTGTAAAAGACCTGCAGTGGCTACAGTGTAGCTAAACCAAAAAAAAAGAAACAAATTCTTAACTCAAAACCCATGTCACCACTGTGGGCATTTCTAGTTGCAATTATCACTTATTGTTAGCTTCACACATCCACCTACTTCCTGTCATGTGACTAAGGTCAGCTGCAGGAAATGCCCATACAGTAGAAGACAAGGTAACAATCCGCTGCTTTTTCTTGAGTCATCTGATATATTTGCAGCACACAAATCGATATTTAGTAACTGGCTGCCCAATTAATTTTTATTCACTTTTTTCCCTTCAAGTTCTTAATTGCTGCATTTGCCTTCAGTTACAGAAACTATATATAAAGAAAAATACTCACTCCACCAAGTGGATGTGCTATAGTCTAATCCTTTTTTTCTTTGTCTTAATCAGGAGATTAATGAGACTGTATAAAACATTTTAAGTCGCATGCCTTCGCTGATGTACAGATGTCGACTTGGTGTTTAATTTGCAGTCTATTTATCTTCAAAAGTTATGGGTTCCTTTATTTCACGCTGTGCCCGTTGGGACGTCACACAAATCTGAGAAATTTGACCTGTCACGAGGCAAGTAGCCTACAGGCAGGCTTGCTTATGACAAGGAAACGGCGACGTAGACTAAACAGAAACCAGAGGAAACACAGGCAATTTCCGCTGCTTTTTTTGGGAAATGTCGCGTCCCACTCGATCATAACTTAATACTATAGACAAGGGTCCAAAGGAAAATGTGGCCTTACCAGGGTATGTCATCACATGGCCATTGCAAGTGTTATTGCTCATGTCAACCGTCTTTAATATGCATGAAGCACTACCTTTGCAAAGGAATGCCACCCTTTGTAGTTCCTTACCAGATGGCCTTAAAATGACTTGCAGATGACTCGTTTGGAGATGAAAGAGGCAAGAGAAGTGTATCTGACTCTCTCTTTCCCGGTCCCCTGGATGCATGCTTGGTCATATAAGTTGACATGAGGTATTTTTGTGTCAGATCAACTTTGGAGGCAGTAGAGAAATGGAGGAAGCCCAAATGAAGCCGCGATAGGTCATCAAGAGCCAAATTCGTTAAAATTTGCCAGAGTATGCTAATCCATGCTGTGAGACTCTGGGTGAACAGTCTGGCTGTATTCATCGTCCAACTGAAACAATACAGAAAAAGGACCGAGACTTAGTTATGTTGCCGAAGACCTCTGTTCCCAGATAATTGATAGACCAGATAAACCCATTCCATGGCGTGTACTTTATAGCTCTTGGAGCACTTAGGAAGGGCGGCTCACAGTTACACACCAAGAGCTGAAGGGAGATCTCTGAGAAGTGAGGCACAAATCAGCTAGCGGTACTCGGATGCCAGGACACATTAGTTACAGCTGCTCTTCCTGCGGTGGACCTGGAAGTGGTTTTAAAGCTTCCTTTGCATATAAAATGCAGGCGTCTTGCATCCGAAAGTTGGATATGAGCATGTCAGAGACCTGGAGGGCTGTGGTAGCGCGCCACCTGGAGACAGCTGCATAGAGTAAAGCCTTACAATAGTTAATATGTGGAAAAACAACACCACATTTTCGTTATGCATGGCTAGTAATCCTGATGAATGTGGACAATGATAAATGGCCTTATTAAATTGCCTATCGAAGAATATTTAATGCATTATATCTATGTTGGACAATCCATGAGAGAAAACACAACTTGCAAACAAGCACCTTGCTAGAAGGTTTCGATTTGACAATGACAAGGTAAAATATGCATACATTTTCCTACATATTTTGCCTTTCCCAGTTTAAAAACACATTTTGCTCAAGCTTTCATATGGTTTCAAGTATGGTAACGGCTTTAAACTGCTAACCTCTAGAAAGAACTTCTAAATCCTGTTTTTTTTTTTTTTTTGCTTGGCCTTTATGTTCAATCCTGTGATCACGACCAACTCCAAGAGAATAGCTAACGAATAAGAAGCGTGTAACTCTGCCAAGCCAACCACTATGCTGTCCAAATGCAGCGTTATCTTTCCAGTATTCACAGCTATGCGTGGTTACATCCTGAAAGCCTGGCGGGACAGAAGAGGTCTTCATCTGACCCGTTCCTGCGAGCTGAAATGTAGCTGTCCCTGACGACGGCTGACTGAAGTCACGGAATGAGGTGTCACGGAACGCGTCTGCAACCGAGGGCAACGCGACACTCGCTGAGGTACGTCTCTGTGGCGGCTTCGTCGCGCATGTGGTATCCTTGGCGATGGGCGCCAAACCACAGGAATCTGGAGCCAGAAAGAGAAATAAACTATTGAATCAATCGATCCCGGCCCACATTTCAGCCTGGGGGGAACCCCATCTTCCACCCTGTGGATGAAACAGGTGGTGGGCCCAGATGAAGATGGGAGTTGATAAATTGGACACCCACAAAGTTCAACACAGCAAACTGCTTCTATGCCTTAAAGACAGTATTATGCCTGTCAGTTAACTGTTGTGGTCAACTGTCTGTCTCAGGCACTATTATAATAAACTATTCAACAGTACATAGTTATACCGTTGTGCGTTAAAGGAGATATTGGTCTTTGAGTCCAACAAATATTGTTGTATCATCGCCACCTTGTTGGCATCTTGACTAGCTGTAAATAATTTCTGACATCATCTGACAAACAAATCTGCAGCAGCACTTAATGTGGAGCTCTTCAAACTTGATCTGGTTTACAAACGTTTAAGGTAGTGTGTATCGTAATGAATATGCAGTAAATCCGCATGGTGCAATTGCTATTAAATTGTAACATCGTAACGTCTGTTGCATGTGAATCGGGCCAGGATATACTGTACATGGGGAAAATGAATGAACACACAAATCTTTACGGGATCTTTAGGGATGGTGGGGGCCCTGGTCGAGGCTATGATGCAGCATTTCAAATTAACGTGACAGCAATTGCAGGCCCCGTAACGGCCCCCGGGGGGTGTCGGAGTTTGTGCGGGGGGTGAGCTTAGGGCGCTCGCTCCACTCATCCTCTCTGCAAACATGACTTTAACATTCAGCATGATGCCTGGATTCCATTAAAATGATTCAATCAATTTATAGGAAACATTCGGGGTTAGGGTCATGTGGAAAATCGGTTTGAAGAAAAAACAACTCACATATTTTGTTCTGACATGTTTTAACACATTTACAAGATAAATACTTTCCCCTTTTTCCCCTGCTTATGCACCAACGATATCTCCTTTAGTAACAAGATGCAATTTTCTAATTACAGAATGCCATTTGGCAACATCTGGCCACCAAAATTCGAACATTATTAATGAAACTAATTTAAAACGGCATCAATAAAGGTGGAAAACAATCAACTTAAAATATACACATTATCCTTAATGCCTGATAAAATTAGCTAACATAAGTAGCCAAATGTTATAAACAAAAAGGATGATGTACAAGAAACAACTATTTAAACTAGTTTCATACAACATATTGATTCTACGGGCGTTGGAGATTGAACGTTATGATTATACCACAATCGTTTATTAATATGATGTAGGGCCTCTTTTTGTGTTTAGTAAAGCACCAGTTTGTTTTGGGAATGACAGATAAAAGCCCTGCACAGCTGCCAGAGGGATTTTGAACCAATCCTCTTGCAGAACAGCTGCCAGAGGGATTTTGAACCAATCCTCTTGCAGAACAGTGGCCAGGTCAGGTGTGATGCTGGTGGAGGAAAATGTTTCTTGATTTGCTCTTTCAAAACACCCCTAAGTGGCTCAATAATATTCAGATCTGGTGACTGTGCAGGTCATGGGAAATGGGAAACTTCTCTCCTGAAATATCCCTGCTCCCTCATATTCATCAAACCATTCTGTCATCAGTCTCGCTGTGTGTGTTGGTGCATTACCATCCTGATACACGACACCACCTTCAGGGTGCAATGTTTGAACCATTGGGTGAACATGGTCCGCTAGAATGGTTTGGCAACAAACCGCCCATCTCAAACCAGTAATAGGCCTAAGAAATGCCGTGATATTGCAGCCCAAACCATCACTGATTCCCCCTGATGTTGCACGTTGGGTATGCAGCAGTATGAGTGGAAAGTCTCTTTGGGGCTTCTCCACATCGTAACTCTTCCTGATTTGGGAAAGACAGTGAAGGTGGACTTGGAGAACAATATGTTTCAGATTGTCCTCAGCCAAGGATTTGCACTGCTGGCACCACTGAAACCGATATTTTTCACGAGTGACCAAAGGTTTGGCTATAGCAGCCCAACTATATACATTGATGCTGTGGAACTCCCGGTGAACAGTTTTGGTAGGAGCAGGAGAGTCGAGGTGTGCATTTAATTCTGGAGTGAGTTGGCCAGCTGTGATTTTAGGTTGCCTGGTTAGTACCCGGACACCTTTCAGACAGCATCGTCTTGTGTCCACAGTTGCTCCTGTTGGATGTGGTCCGTCCTTCGTTGTGGTATACCAACATTACCATGGATACTGTGGCTCTTGGTATACCACAAAGACTTGCCGTCCTGGTCTCAGATGCAACAGCAAGATGCACACCAACATTTTGTCCTCTTTTGAACTCTGATATATCTCCCATTATGTTATGTGAATTTTGCAATATTTTACGTACAGCTGTGCTATTGCTCTGCTAATTCAACCTCCACGCTCAGCTCTTATGATGTGTTGCGTGATGCACACGTTGGTGTTTTTGTGTGTGTGTGTGTGTGTGTGCGCGCGCATATGGAATACACAATCAGTGAAAACTGGCCACCAGGTCACGGATAAATAAGGGAGAAACCACAAACATTTGTTTGGCCAACATTTCAGGTTCATTGTCCAACCATTGTATGTTTACAATGTATGATGTTCATATGGAATAAAAAACCTGATAATTTGCATTCTGTGCAAAAACAGTTGAGCTTAAAATTATAGCTGCCTTAAGGTTGGATATGCAAAATTTATCTCCCTGAAAACCTGGGTCACAATTCTCAGATGAGTCTCATGATTATGCAGGGTCTACCCTATCACGGTTATTTTGGTTCATCCCAGTTAGACAAACTGGGAATTTCCTGAGTACTCCTCAGCTTCCCGTGATGTATGCCAGAAGCCATTCACAACCACTTCCGTTCCAAGTCATTCGTAATGGGGTTTAAGTTCAGTTTGCCACCTGCAATTGTGGAACCCCATTAAAATCACAGCTATGTGTGTAAATTGTACTGTATGTATTTAAATGACTTTAATAGGATGACACTTTGGGAACATTTTTCACAGTGAAAAGCACAAGATTTCATTTGTTCCATTCATTTACTCAAATTTTTGGTGTCTGTCTTTGACACCCGCAATGCAGCGTGTGGCTCAGTGGGCTAAGTCTCTGTGCCTGTGATCGGAAGGTCACTGGTTCAAGCCTGGTTTCAGCATGTCAGTGGGCCCTTGAGCAAGGCCCTTAACCCCCAGGCTGCTGCTATGGGTGGCTATCAAGCTGGCTCTCACCTATGGAGAACAGGATAGGGAAGAGATTTTCCCCATGGGGACTTTGTCAGCTGCTCAAATGCACATAGCAGTTACTGTAAGAATGTAACGCACCCAACAAGATTTCTTATTCAAAATTGGCATTTGAAGATGAACTGGTGGGGTGGTAAGTATTGGGCATTGTTTCCTCACCACAATCTGGGAAAAGTTGCAGATTGGGAAACAAATGTCAGGTGTGCATGGTGAGCCAACACTGGACACTCCCAAAGCTGGAAAGCAAGATGCTACTGGCTGCCCCTTCAAAACAACTCAGTATTTAAAGCGCCATACTGAATGCTACCCCCCTGGAGCACAGCTGTTGTCTATAGGCAGCTGGCACTGGCATGATATGGGCCCCACCTGTTATATGTCACAAGGGGAACATGTGACTATTGCCAGATAGCACTCTACTGACAATATGGGTATATGTGGTAAAAAAAAAAATCAGACAAGAAATTAAATACAGGCCCTGACTAATGCAACAAACACAAAGCACATCTAATACAGTGCACATGAGTCTTACATAAATTTTGTAGGGTTTTTCTTTTCTGTTTACTCTGTTTAGAATCTTTGTATCTTTATAGTTTATTCCATAATCAGTTACTTTGAAGCATTCACTAAATTTTATCCTGTGGAGGCCACCCTGGCAGGCTTCCGGAGCGATAAACTGTCCGATTGTATTCCCATGAATGCAATTTCAATGCGCCCTGACACGGGAGTAACCTACAATTTTATCTCGTCGTCCGCAATTTTGCACAGATGTGAGCGTGCCCTGCCGGGGGCCCCCAGCCCTGTCTCCGAAAGCCGTGGGGAGGCGCTGGGGGTCCGCACGGTGAGCAGGGATACTGCAGGGGAGAAGCTGGGCGTCATGATGGTGGGTGTGAGACCTGTGTTCTTGCCGAGGGGAGAGTAGGAGCACCTGGGGAAGGAAGGCCTCCGTACCAGCGTGGATGTTTTCAGGGGCATTCTGGGGGGCACGGCCCTGATACCGGAGTGGGCCACAGATGTGATGAGAGGCGGAGGCTGTAGGAACCTGAGTGAATCCTCCGGCAAGCTTTGTGTCCGTGCCGCCCCGTCAGGAAGCAAACCGATGTCTGAGAAGACAGAGGCTAAAGGCTGGAATTGGGGCTCCCAGTCGAGCAGATAATCCCAGCTGTAGCTGCCCTGGATCTCCTCCTCACCACATACCAGGGAGGCGAGTGAGCCGCCCATCGATATCTGGCTCTTGGACAGGGTAGTGTAGTCCCTCACACTGTCCAAGCTGTGGGGCAGCCTGACCCTATGTGTCAGCCTTCCCTCCCCCCAACCCTCCTCCCTCAATGTGTGGAGGTTCTCGAAGCTCACTGTTCCCGCTGCCATGGTGACTGGTTCCACATCGCCATACTCTGATGGGCTGGACAGCTGGTCTGATTCCCGAGGGACCCCTGAGTCAGGGACACGGGATGTCCTGTCACTGAGCACAGAGCCGGCGCTCTTCTGGCAGGGACGCTCGTTGATCATTTTGATCTCCTTATCCTCTGCAGTCTCTCCTTCTGCGGAGCCCCGCCCGCTGGAGTCCGAGACCCCGTAAGAGCTGGTTAGTTCTCCCTTCATCTGGAGGTCAATAGATTTGATGAAATCACAAAACTCTGCACCATTTGGGCCCTCCATTCTGCTGGATGTGTCCATGCTGCATTCCTGTTTAGGGACTGGTGATGAACATCGTCTCCCTCGCTGTCTCAGAAGATGGACCAGGAAGCTAGCTAGCAGCAGGAGGCACATCGTCAGAAAGACGCTGAGGCAGATGGTCTGAGCATCAAGGGTTGTTCTTGCCATTGTAGCTCCGATACCAGATATATTTACAGTTACCTGGCATGAAGCAGACCTGGAATCCATCTTTGGACCTCCAGCCTTCACCAACAACTTGATGAGAGTTTCCCTTCTCTCCCTCCCGTAAGATATGTCTGACAGGTGGATGGTACCGCTGGTTCTGTTGACAGAGAAAATCATTGAAGGGCTCACTAGCGAGTATTCAACGACTCCGTCTTGGCCGCCGTCACGGTCTGTCGCTTCCACTTGACCGATGATTTGCCCCTGTTCTGCTTCCTCCGGCAGCTGGAAAAGGTACAGGTGTTCAGCAAAGACAGGGGTGAACTCATCCTCCCCTTGGACATCGATCTCAACTCTCACAGTAGTTGTTTGGTCTCCTATATCTCTGGCTTCCACCAGAAGGCAGTACTGGCTCTCCCTTTCGTAGTCCAACACCTGCGTTGTATGGATGTCCCCAGTGAGAGCATCTATGGCAAAGGCATGTCTTGTCTCTGGGCTCCCACTGCCATAATCCAAAAAGCAGGACGAAAGGATGGAATAGGTCAGGTGACCATTGGGCCCAGCATCAAGGTCGACTGCTTGGACGGCACAGACAGGGGAGAAGGTGGGTTGATTCTCAGTCACGATGCAGTTCAGCACAGGGAACGTAAAGTATGGGAAGTTGTCATTTTCGTCCAGCACAGATATATGAACTATTGAGAAGGCCACGTTCCTTCTCCCCAAGCCATCGCCATCGGAAGCTTGGATGGTCAGCGCAAACCTGGCTTCTTCTTCATAGTCCAAACTCTGGTTTAGCACCAAAGAGCCAGAGAGGTGGTCCAGTCTGAAGCACCCATTGCTGTTTCCGGAAATTATCTTGTACTGGATATGGGCATTTGCCCCTTGGTCTGGGTCTCGGGCCAACACCCGGGTCAGCATGGTGCCAGGAGGGCTGCGCTCACCAATCCGCACGTGGTACTCCATGCTTTCAAAAGCTGGCGTATTGTCATTGGCATCCAGCACGGTCACTTTGACCAGGGCAGAGCCATGGAGCGGGGGCTGTCCTCCATCAAAGGCGGTCACGGTCAGGGTGTAGCTGTCCGTCACTTCCCGGTCCAACGACGCTTGCAGCACCAGCTTCCCCACGGACCTCCTCCAGGGTCCTGACTGGACCACGCTGACCTCCATGCAGAACCGCTGATCTTCGTCACCCTCGGTGATGGTGTACGTGAGACGGGTGTTCTGCCAGGACCAGTCCTGGTCCTCGGCCGAGAGCAACAGGAGCGTGGTGCCCACCGCAGCATCCTCGGCCACGCTCACCTGGTATGTGGCCTGCTGGAAACGCGGGGCATGGTCATTAGCATCTTCAATGTGAATGTAAATAGAAGTGACCGCTTCTCGGGCAGGGTGTCCTCCATCTGTAGCCTCCACCAGGAACTCTATGGTGCTTCCACTGGTGATGTTTCTCAGTGGTCTGCTTGTGTACACAGAGCCTGGGGAAGCAAGACAGAGTAAATAATATGATACACAACCGTAATAGTACTTATGTCAACATTCACCAGGTACAAACAGTTCATGGTTTCCATAAAACAAGTCTGTCCACTGGCAGCTTTCTCTTATACCAGGCCCATCAAAATTTAACAAGAACTAACTGGACTATTGTCTGGTTAAATTTGGATTCAATACTTGGCCTTTTACAACCTAAATTCCCCAAAGGATTGTGTTAGAATACCATTTTTAGGTTCACTGCTCGAACACAGAAGTTACCCTGACTGATATCTTATATCCATTTCAACAACTTAACTTCACTGATAAAAGTTTGACCCTTGTATAATTTTCCAATTAAATCCACTTAATATCCAGCATTTCCTGTTATTCTGTATTTAGAAACCCACTGCTTCATGATGTAGCCAAGTAATTGTAAAAACATGATGGAACAGGAATGAATGATGCAGTGTCAAATTGCAGACACATTTTGGGGTATATTGAGATCAAATTTTGAGAACTCCAGTTTTCTGTTGACACTGGTCCAAATATCGCTTCCCATTAATCACTTTCCCTTGAAACATGCAACAAATCTTTTTTCCCAGTAATAGGTCTTGGCTTGGAACAAAAAAAAGTAAATCCTCGTATAGAGAGCCAAATGACAATATTTTAGTCTCAGTTCATCTTGTCTTACCTTTGATTCTGGAAGTGATGATTTTAAAGTCATTCCAAACCAGGGGAAAAAAAAAGCTTGCTGAGTTGACTTTATTACTACCTTTCACTCATAAAACAATGTTAAGCTTATAAAACCTCGTCATTTTTCTGTGAGGCTGCCTCTTCACAAATTTGACGATTTGAGCTCACAAACGAAGTCGCAGGGAGAATAAATACTCAGCAGTATTGTGCATAAACCCGAAATACAGGGCACAAGGACAATTGCGGGCACCACTCCCTTTTTGCAGATGGGTAACAGCACAGAAGGAAATGCCAGGATGTAATTTGTTAAGATTAGAAAAATAGATAGCCTGCCAAATAGATTTACAAGGGGTCTTGGATGGGACATCAGAATGATGATAGCTGTACTTCCATGCAGAAAAATGTCCCCTGTGTTTCCAGACTTACTGTATAAATGGCAGAGGTGTGGTACAAATCCGGACCAAGATTTTGTTCCAACCAACCAGCTGAGTACTCTGTGACTGTAACACTTAATATTCAACTTGTTGGTTGAAACAAAGTCTTGGTCTGGATTTGTACTCTCTGGCCCTGAAATCACCTCCAATAAATGGTGACCACTACGGACGGCCTCCTCACCAGACAGTCGGATAACTAGCTTGGCTGATTTTCACCTGTTTCAAGGGTCACATCGTGAGGGCTTATACAGAAAGCCATAAAAGTGACGTGATTAAAGGCACAGAGGAATATGGCAAACGAACTGTGCTGTACAACATCTATCATGGAAACTGGGCGCTGAGTCTTAAAAGAGAAGAGAAAGAAATTCTGTGTACTTAAGTACTGCAAAGGAACCTGAATCAAATTTGACAATTTTTCTATGTATTAGCATGTAGCATGTGTTCAGCACACATATAAGACTATAATTATACATTTCTATTTAAATTAAGCTCATCTTAAGGAAGTATAATTGCCTAAATATTAGGAATAAACGGTTGTACTTTTTCGTTCTGGATCTCCAAATATGATATCATCAGGTAATTATTAAACTGCAGCACTGTGTTTGTTTTTATTAGTTTATTTTTTATCTGTATTGATAATTTCCAATATTCGTGAATTCTATGTAGTATATATGAAAAGGGGGTTAAAACGAAGGATGATTATTTGCTTGTATTGTTTGTGAGGTAATTTTACTTTTTGGTCTTTTGATGATTTCTCCATGACCTGTGCACAACATTGGACATTGTTATAAGAAATACAGGTCACAATCATCTAGTGTTACCATTCACTGGACTGATGTAGATGCCTTCTGTGGGTGGTGAGACAAGCCTATAAGTAACTATGCCGTTGAGTCCGGAGTCTCTGTCAGAGGCACTCAGGGTCAAGACAGAGGTGTCAGCTGATGTCAGCTCTGGCAACAGGACCTGCCAGCAACAGGAGAACCATAAAACATCGAACCATCTACAGCACCTCCTTGAACAGAGAATGGAAAATGGCTGTAAATTGCAACAATTTAGGTTGCATTATGGGAAACGGTTACAAAGAATGGTCTAAGGTGATCGTTTCTTGGCCGGCACGCCATAACCACAAGTGCTATCCACACAACTGTGGCTATATTGCTACCTGTCAAAATGGATATCTGAACCAAAAATATTTGGAAGCACTTTGAAAAATGTTTCTGGACAGCCACCCTTGGAAATCCTCCCTCCCTCCCGCCGCCTGCAGCGAAGATCCAGACCTGGTAAGATTCTTCTGTGAAGACGGGAGGATTGTCATTGACGTCTAGCACTAGAACCTTAATCTCTGCTTCTGTCTGGTGGATGGAGTCTGATGCGCAGATCCTCAGCGTGTGTTCGGCCTGGTCCTCGTGATCCAGACTTCGGGTCAGCGTGATGATGCCGGTGTAGGGCTCAATGGTAAACTGCCCTCCTGAGCTACCCCAGTCTGCAAAGCTGTAAGCTATGCTGGAGCTGAGGTCCATGTCATTGGCCATCACTTGTGTGACCATGTGACCAGCTGGAAGATCTGATAGGCCAGACATGACAGATAATTTATCCAGTGTTAGCTAATTACAGATTTTTTCTATTTTCTACTTTAGAACAAGCAGCTCAACTTATGCTAGTATGCCTGTAATTTATGCAAGAAAGGAACAATTTCCCATTCATATTCTTTTGATTTTTATTACTGAATGATATAACATCAGGAACTAGTAGAAATATAAAATTTCTTTCTGTGAATATTCAAGGTTTTGAAAGTACATAGAAGCTTCTCACTTTCTGCTATGGTTATGGGCTCCATGGGGGTTATTACTGGTGCATTATCATTGACGTCCACCACCTGTATCTGGACGGTGGTGGTTCCTGTTAGACGGGGGTTTCCTCTGTCGGCAGCCTGGAGAACCAGCCTGGGGCAACAGCACAATCAGTTACCAAGTGAGAGCCTCTGATCCAGTGTCCCAGAGACAACCATTAGCACGGATGTAGTTGTCACAGGTTTTCAACCAACGATACAGAATGAATCAGAAACAGTGTACTTTTATTATCGTGGAGTAAATTTCAGACAATTACTATGAAAGGCATCATGAAAGTTTTGTGCCTCCAAACCTAATAGATTTTACAATGCGACAAAAAATCTACATACACAATTATTTAAGTCAGATGGGCAGCACCTGCATTGGATGTTATGGAAATATTTACTTGTAAGATGAAATGACTTCCCTGTCCAGGACAGCACTCGTAGCCAGGATGCCCCTTGTGGTGTCGATGAGGAAGGAGCCGTTATGGTTTCCAGACAGTATGGAATAATCTATCTGCCCGTTGACGCCACTGTCTGCATCATCTGCAAACACCTACAGTACAGCAACAAAGCTGTGTCTCTTACTACATGTCTGATGTGCACTTCCAAAGAATCGGTCTCAGAGGTGCTGCAGTGACACTATCTAGTGACAATTTTTATGAAAGCCATGTCTATGAGCACATTCGTAGTGCATCATAATGCATTCATAAAGCATTATAAACATGGTTTTAAATATTTATCAAAAGGCACAATACATTATAGCCATGTTTAATATACATTATGAATGCTTTATGAAGCTGTCGTCTATAATGCACTATAGATACCTGCAGTATAAAACATCCTTAATACTGATAATTATAATGCCTTATGAAGCTGTCTATAGCGCATTATAGATGACTGCATCACTGGAGCTTATGAAGTATTATAATCTACCCTATAATTCCTTATGAAATCGTTACAATGCTGTTTTTAACTCCTGTTCCGACTGTAATAATGCATCATGAAGGTATCTATAATGACAGCTTTAAGTCAGGATGACAGTGTTAAGTAAAGTGTTACCACAATGTATAATGCCAGGAAACAGTAGGAATGATGATACTAAAAGTCTGACAGTAGCTATAAGAAAAGAAGATTAAATATCTTAGTGAAGGGAATCTTAGGTTACAAGGACTTGCCTGCATGACGTAAGTGTTGTGGGCTTGTCCTTCCAACACAGCCATTCTGTAGTATGTTTGGCTGAACATAGGCGCATTGTCGTTGACGTCCAATACAGTGATGACCACCACACAGTGGGTCGTTTCGTGGCCATTATCTGCCAGAACTACCAGCTGGACTTCCTTCTCCTGCTCGAAATCGAGGGAGGTCTCCTTGTTAACAGAGATGACACCTGTAAACCCAAACAAGCCTGCTTTCACCTGGTGCCTCTCAGTTAGCATGTGTCATCACTCTTCTAAATCAGCTCCTCCCATCCATCTGCCTCCTAGAACCACTTATCCAGTGAGCCTGGTGTTTACACCCTGAATTACAGAGCATGAGGCAAAGGCCACCCTACATGGGATGTCAGTCCAACACAGGACACATGCACAAAATCACATGCCAGCTCTGATCAAAACAAAATATACGTAGTCATCCAGTATTATAAATGGACTTTTTAGGTGATCTGTGAGGATGCAGAACCTGGCTACAAAAAGGCTGACATTAGAATCTGTCTGGTATTACCTACAGCTTGTAGCTTCCAGCACAAAATACAGCTTGACTGAACTTCGCAGCTCAACATGTAGCTAAATATTGATTTAAGATGTTAACACTCTTGCCGTACTCTCCTTGGGTGTTGCAGACTAACACTGTTTAATAAGCCAGAGGGCCCAAGAAATCAAATCCAACACGAAAAGCCATCTGGAAAAACCACAAGCGAAGGAACGCATACAATTCGGAAAAACGATCTAAAGAGCACAAGCATTACACTGATGGTCTCCGCAGAGGTGCGGAACGGCAGATGACGCATTGAGCTTGTGCTCCTGGCTCAGAAACAGAGCTGAGACAGATCGTGCTCGTGGATCCTGAGGGTGATTAATCGAGCAACCTCTACGAAACGGTGCCAGCTCATTTGCCACAGCTGGCTCTGACCTGGACCTCTTCTGAAGCGGTCCATAGCAAAGAATGCATGCGTTCATTGCGAAACGGGGTTAGGTCACACCGATTTTACATAGATCTTACCGGTGTGCTGGTTTATGGCAAAAGCCTCATCATCATTGCCGTTGAAAATGCTGTACTTGAATGTCCATTGGTTGGTGCCTTGACCGATAGCGACTACAGTAACAACCCAGGAACCTAGGGATATTAAAAAAATAAAAATCTGCTGAAGGGCATTGTTTTTCTCACCATTAAAGCTGAGGGAGGTGGCTATTAGGACTCAGAACTGGGGTAAGCTGGGGGTTTCTGGACGTGATACCACTCAACTGCAGGGAAGAGGCACATGCATTACAGTAGGGTTCAGTTCTGGTTCTGGTGGGCCAGATTCCACCACATTTCGCAGATTTCCCCGCTCAAACTCACCTACTAAACCTGGCAATTAGCTGATTAAGATGGGTTTGAGCAGAGAAATCTGCAGAATCCAGACACAAAGAGCAGGAATGAGATTCAAGCTTCCAACCCCAGAAGCAACAGTGATACCTGCTTAGCCACCATGCCATTCACAGCTCAAATCAAGATTCAAAAGCAAAACCGAAACTATCAGCTGATTAAGGCAGAGCTGGAACAAAGCTTGTGATTTATGAATTTAAATTCTAAAGCTTAAAATACATATGCTGTAATAGTTCATGACATAGCATGTCAGAATGACAAATGACCATATACTGAAAGCTCACCAGTTTTGCTGTTCTCAGGCATTGCAGTCATGTAGGAATCCTCAGTGAACCACAGTTTGAATTCTTCTTCAAGATGGATGAGGACCAGAGAGGAAGAGGACAGAGAAGGAGCCCCCAGGTCTGAAGCGATCACATGCAGGAGTCTTGTGACAAAGATGCCGGGTGACAGAGATGCTTTTAGCTGGATCTCCCCAGTGTTGCGGTCAATGCTGAAGAATTTGTCCGACTCGGATAAGCCGAATATCACCGTCCCATTGTTGCCGAGGTCACTGTCACCAGCTGTCATGGTGACGACGGTCTGGTTGACCACAGTGTCCTTGGAGACCAGGCAAACAATGAGGTTCTCTGCAAAGGCTGGAACATTATCGTTGATGTCCTCGATGTCTACAGTTACCGTGGCGATGGAACTGCGTGGTCCCTGGCAACAGCCATCAGTTGCAGTGACACGGAAGGTATACTGCCCTTGAGCCTCCCTGTTCAGCAGCTGGGCAGTCCTAAGTACACCCGTGGACTTGTCAATGGAAAACGCAGCCAACGTGTCCTCCAGAAGAGCGAACATGACTTCCCCATTAGAGCCCTGGTCATTGTCAGTGGCGATGACCTGCAAGATTTCTGATCCCACGGGCACACCCTCACTGACAGACACATGGTAGGTCTCCTGACTAAAGACTGGGCTGTTGTCATTCTCATCCAGAACCAGAACCTGGAGTTCGGCAAGGGAACTCCTGGGAATGGCTCCCTGATCATGAGCCTCTACAGTGATGGTATAACTGCTTCTCTTCTCTCTGTCCAGACTTCGCAATGTGCTTACAGCTCCACTCGTAACATTGATAGCAAAACAACCATCGGTGTCACCTAAAAAGAATTTGTTCACACAAGTGCTTGATATACATTGGATACTGTTAGTTGTAAAGCAGCACTATGAACTAGAGTTTAATTATATCCATTGATCGGTAACACTTTACTTGAGGGGGCACAAATATTGTAGTAGTGCACTCTTACTTAATGTATTAATTAACCAGTAAC
>JAODKE010000092.1:2419304-2430594 GCA_026779605.1 Mormyrus hasselquistii
ATGGAATAGTCTTCCTGATAATGTAGTGCAAGCTGAATCCTTGGGTTCCTTTAAATCAGAGCTAGATAAGATTTTAAGAACTCTGAGCAATTAGTTAAGTTTTCCCCAAGCGAGCTTGATGGGCCGAATGGCCTCCTCTCATTTGTATAGATCTTATGTTTTTATGTTCTGTTCTGGTAACGAGAAAGCTGAGCTAAGCTATTGGTTTATCAGTCGATCTACGTTCCTACCCTCACCTATGGCCATGTCCAATCCCAGGGCAGACTGAGGACACGATAGAGAGATTATACCGCCCAGCTGGCCTGGGAATTTCTTGGTACAGTATTACCCTGGAGGAGTTGGAGATGGTGACTGGGGAGACTTGGACTACTGCCCCCGCAACGCAGACCCAGATAAGCGGCAGATGATGAATAGATGGATGGATGTAC
Organism: Mormyrus hasselquistii; assembly: GCA_026779605.1. Taxonomy (NCBI): domain Eukaryota; kingdom Metazoa; phylum Chordata; class Actinopteri; order Osteoglossiformes; family Mormyridae; genus Mormyrus; species Mormyrus hasselquistii. The sequence goes on from JAODKE010000092.1 coordinate 2,419,733, forward strand.
AAACAATATGCTAATTCCTACTACCAGTTACCTGTTTCCTTTCATTTAGATAGATAAATAATGGTTTATAGGTACAAGGAGAAAGAGGATTTTACATAACATATCATTTCATGTTACTAATTAACTGTGAGCGCTGCCATCTTTCCTGGCTAACTTGCTGTTTACGGCCATGCGGCTGCCCCCCTGGAGCCCCTTTATTTTCTGGTTTACGGCAAAACCGGTACATCCTGGATGTGCACCAGCAGCAGATGGCATGGGGTCCCACCCATTTCATCGCCCAAACATACCTCCAAATCTCCCTGAGCTACTTGTACATTAAATTGATCTGTAAGCTCCTTTTAACTCCCCCCCCCCCTCCCCATTAACCAAAAGTGGGGGAGGTACAGATGGCCCACTCAGTAATTATATTACCCATTGTGTGTTAATTAAGACCATGCTGAGGAAAAAAAACTAATCTTATTACTGTATTAGGATGCAGTTTATCAGACTTGCAGCAGAATATGAGTTTGATTATAAGGCTTAAACAGTTTGATTCATTTTTAGCTCCATAAATGATACAGAATATCCATGAGAGATCATTACTGCTGCTGGGTCTTATGGCATAAGGCTCAGAAATGGTACTGCTCTGGTGACAAGAGTAAAAGCGAAAAGATTTGAAAATAAATAAGTGGAAAATTCAGTGGAAAAGTGGGTGATGTTTTATAAGTAAATGGGGGTCCTAAACTTCACTTAAATTTTACCACGGTGAGTCTCTAAGAAGGCATGACTGGGACTCCCTGCCTACCTGCGTGATGCATCTCTGCCTGTGCATGACTGGGACTCCCTGCCTACCTGCGTGATGCATCTCTGCCTGTGCATGACTGGGACTCCCTGTCTACCTCTGTGATGCATCTCTGCCTGTGCATGACTGGGACTCCCTCCCTACCTCTGTGATGCGTCTCTGCCTGTGCATGACTGGGCTTCCGTGCCTACCTGTGGACTGATCCACCATGAAGAGATAGGAGAAATCCCCAGGGAGGAGGTCATAAGAGACACGGCCGAATGTCCCAGCATCCCAGTCAGCGGCGAACACACTCAGGATGTCGGCGCCAGGTAGCGTGTAGCTGCTGATGCTCGCTGTGTACACCTCTGGGCTGAAGATGGGCCGGTTGTCATTGATGTCCTCAATCTCAATGTGAACATACACCTCGGCACTCAGTCCACCCTGTTGGAGACAGGAAAAGGAGGTGATTTTTAGTGAAGGCCAAAAAAGGTTTATGAACCATTTGCTGTATTTTCTGACTGCACTAGATGGTGCTGTTGCTTTGCTTTGGGGTATGCTTTGAGCTCTTTTCTGAACAGAGCGCACCATCAAATGAAGTCAAAAATACAGCAAATGGTTCTGTTTGGCCATCACTAGCAATATTCCTACCTCTTTAGCTTCTCTGTGTTGAGTTTTTAACTATTTGATTATTTGGTGATGTGACAATATAACTTCCTAGGCAATACAAGTGATTATGTGTTATTGTGATGTGTGCAAACAATGCCCACCGGGTCTTCAGCCCTGACCAGTATGTTATAATCCACCATCCCTGCATCTCTGTCGAGATCTTGGCAAATGCACACACTGCCGGAGTTAGGATGAACTTGGAAGGGATGCCGTCGGTCATAGGGATGGTGGCCACCGTGGAGGGAATACCGCACCATGCCAAAGGCATCGCCGTCGGTGTCCATCGCAGTGACCTGGATGGGGAGGCAGCATTTCCACACTGATCAATAACCCGGTTTTACCGATTCAAACACCAAGGATTTTAGCATTTCATGGTGTACCTTTATATACCATACATATTGGAGATAGCAACCTCTTCATACCTGGTAGATCTGGTTTACTGAAACTGAACGTTATTTGCAACAATAATAGTACTGTAAGGCACATACACCATATGGCCAAAAGTATGTGAATACCAGGTTGTCCAACATCTCATTATGAAACCAAGGGTATTAATTCAAAGTTAGTTGGCCCCTTGTTGCTGTAATAGATTGTACTCTTCTGGGATGGCTTTCCGTTAGATACTGGATCATCGCTGGTGGGATTTGCGCCCATTCAGGTTGGGTATTGGTAGCGGGTGATCAGGTCTGTTTCTGAGAGTTTGTATGACCGACCATTTCCCTACTGAACTTGCTCCCAGATGTTTCCACTTTGCAGTCAGACTGTGCGGCAGACTGATTTGTTGGGATGAAGGCATCCTGTAATGGTGCCAAGTGGAAAGTCACTAACCTCTACGGTACATCAGCCGCCCAATCTTCTGCTAATGCTTGTTGCAGAAGATTATATACTGTGTGCTTAATTATACATCTGTGTCAGCAGTGGGTGCGGATCAAATAGGAAATTCCGCTGATTAATTGGGGTGTCCGTATACTTTTTGCCGTATAGTGTAGTGTAGGAGATCCTGCAAACAATGACCTTCATACGAGAATGACCTAATTTGCTTCAGTTAGCACAACCGTCGTTATCTTAAGCCAATCATAAGCCAAAACTCCAGATGTCTGCAGCAAGGCACCACCGCTTTATAGCAATTTATGGCACAGCTGTAAAAACAAGCAGCGGTGGAACGTGTGTGTGACAGGTCAAAAAAAGGATAAGACATCTACAAAGCTGGGGCATTACGTCATGCCACAGTCAAATGCAGGTCACCAAAGGTCAGCAGCCGGCTTGGGTGCCTGAAGTTGTACAGAGGACAGCGACCTTCCCCATTCACAGGAATTACTTTTTAATCGGGGAAGGAACATGCAGCTATCATAAGAAAAGGCCTTTCAATAAATCTGAAATTACATCAGAGTTTAGAGTGATGGTGTTACTTTAAATCATCATATGACTTAAAAGTTAACCTGGACCAAAAACTCCTACTTTATGATTATGGTGACCTTAGTGGAACACAGATGTTAGCGGTGCACAAATAACCTAAGCCAGCCATCAAACACAGACTGTACAATGTATTTCGCCAAAATTAGTGTTACTGCTACAATAAGGCACCAATTAGTGTCGACGTCAGCAAATCGGTAACTTCCAGCAATATCAATTTAGCTAATTGTTCTTTTTTTTCTGTGGCGTGTCAAGTCACTGACAGCACCCTAATGACACTGGAAAGGTAAGTAAATTTTAAGGGCTTAGCAATCCACTCAGGGATGTGTCAAGCCGGTTTAAATTATCCAGCGGAGCTTAGGCCTCCAGTGCAGCTGGACCTTTTCCAGTGCAGATTTCTCAGTGCCCCTGCCATCCTGCCCAGGACCAATGGCTGGATGTTGGATGGATGGATTTCCTAACACAAAGCCTTGTGGTTCGTCTGCCTTTTCTTATTTTGTAAATACAAATGCAGAGTAAGCAATGACAAACAGTGGCATCTGTGAACCATCACATGCACATGCGTTGAATGGATGGTTCTTACAGATACCGAGAGCAGTCATTCACCAAAAGCCCACTAGCTCACCACTGTTGTCATTACTATTGACTGGAGTCCACAAAACCAGCCAGTGGGTCTAATGAAGTCTTTGGGACGTTAGCGACAACATTAAAAAAAAAAAACATGTTTAATTGTCATTCCATTAAAAAGATAATTAAATTGATCACAATGCCCTGCAGTGAAAAATGTTTTCAATTGTGACATAGATAATAGTGGTTGTACAATACTCTCGATATTCACAAGCAGTGGTTAAAAAAGGGTTCTTACGAATTTTGCCTTTGCAGTTTAGTTGAGATATTCACAGAGATGAGAATACTGCAAGGAACAGGCTGTAGACTGGTATGTTAATAATAATAATGGAAATATTTTAAGTAAATAACATTAAATATATCAAAATCTCAATGAAGTTTAAAACCTAAAAAAAAATGCTGAAGTGTCAAATGATTTTTTTACCATCTCACCAAAGGTCTTGTGTCGTGTGAATGTGATTCTAACTGGCCTCCTTTGAAGTTGTGCTAGTTAAACAATCACAGAAGTGACTTCATGGTAGAATTTATTACTCTGACAAATGTTGCAGGTTTTACTGTTGGAGGTCAAGGTCTCCCTGTATAAACAGCGGCCACAGAAGGTGCTTCAGAGCCCGACTGCTCACAGCTGTAACGGTGCTGTTAACATTATGGCTTAAGAATAGTTTTACAACTATGTTGTAAATGGTTTAAGTAAATTCTCAATGATGCAAAGATTACAACTAAGACGGTGCACATGCATAATACCTTTTATGAGCTGGTTCAGTGGTTGTGAGATTATTTTTGATTGGGTACAGCTTTGAGTAAATATCATCCTGGCACTAATCCGCAAGAATGTACTTGCAGCCCCAATGGAAAAACAAATCACAGGTACGACTTGTCTGATTGCAGAGAAGTTTACTGCAGCGATAGCACATTTACTTAAACAAAAGAAAAACTAATTAAAACAAATGTGTAATGTCCTTGTATCTTGTACCTTTTAATCTGACTATGTTGGTATGGTATTTTAACCACACCCCCCCCCCCCCCCCGTCCCAGGTTGAAGGAAATCCTCTGCACAACTAGTAATGGGTGAACTGAAGCTTTGAGTCTCACTGTGGGTGGATTAGCATGTATTACATCAATAATCAGAAAGCTCCTTCTTCACCAGCAGACACTCTTCCTCCATATCATTCAATGTTCTTCTTGAGTTTTTTAATGCATGCAAACGTGGAGATTTGGGGTCTCAAAACTGTCAAATGACACCTAGCATAAATCAATGCAGATAATTCTTATCATGTTTAAATAAAATTATGTGAATCTGGGCCTCATATATCCCCAAGTCATCAATCAACTATATAACGTTGCTAGTTTGTAAACTACAATGAAGCGAAGAGTGCCCTACCTGAAGGACGCAACTTCCGATTGCCAAGTGTTCCGGAATAGATACGTTATACACTTGCTTCTCAAAAACCGGCTTGTTGTCATTGACATCCTCCACATACACTGTCACATTGGCCGTGGAAGATAAGGGTGGAGATCCACTATCTGCTGCGACCACCGAGAAGTGGAATTCACTTTCTTGCTCATGATCCAGCGGTGTTTCTGTAGTAATGAGTCCTGATTCAGAGTCTATACGGAACGGAAGGCCTTGGTCTGGTTTTATCATTGAATAACGGACAACTGAATTGACCCCCTCGTCCAGGTCTCCAGCTCGAACGTGCAGAAGAGTGCTACCAGGAAATGCATCTTCTGAAATGTTTGCAATGTAGAGGTGCTTCTCAAACATTGGTGGAGAATCATTCTCGTCGGTCACTTTGAGCAAGAAGGTCCTCTCACTGAACAGAGAAGGGGCTCCAAAATCAGAGGCCACAATCGTAAGCTCAAAGAAGTCACTCTTCTCCCGGTCCAGCTCACCATTGACGCAGAGGGAGAAAACAAATTCATCTGATTGTTTAAGGGTGAATTTCCCATCGCCGCCTTCAAGGGAAGCTCTGACACTGTTGACCTCCCCCAGATCAGGGTCATACACAGAGATCCTGGCTACGTAATGGCCCATACCGACCCCTTCCGAGACCTCCCCAGCCCCAGACTCACTGAGGAACATTATATTTATGGTGGGCCTGTTGTCATTAATATTCAGAACCGTGACCGCTACCAGTGTGCTGCTGTATTCTGGCTGGATCCCGTTATCTCGAGCTCTGACGATCAGCTCGTGGTATGGCTGGCTCTCATAGTCCAGTGGATTATTTACCCGAATTAACCCAGTGGCACTGTCGATGACAAACAGCTCACTTCGGTCACTTTGCCGGCGATTGATCTCATAGATCACTTGTCCATCCCTACCAAGGTCTGCGTCTGTAGCATACACTTGGCATACCGAGGTCAGTAGTGCTGCATTTTCCCAAAGGAGTGCATGGTATCTGCTTTGGCTGAACACTGGGGCGTTATCATTCTCATCTAAAACATATATCTCCACCTGAAGCCTACCAGTCTTACATGGAACGCCCCCATCAAATGCTTCAATACTAATGGCATAAAAATCCTTAATCTCTCTGTCCAATTTGCCAGACAAAATGAGGTCCAGATTGAACAAATTTCGTCCCCCACTACAGCACTCAACCTTAAACAGATCTCCAACTGCATTGTCCATAATCCGGTACCCTTGGGTTCCAAACTCACCCTCATCTTCATCATGAGCACCTTCCAAATGAAACCTGGTTCCTGGGGGACTCTGCTCGGAAATGTTCAAAACCAGAGCATCCCTACTGAAAGCTGGGGAGTGCTCATTTACATCCTGCACCTCAATCCTTACCTTTATCACCTCTCCAGTTAAGGTGGCTGCCACAAATTCATACTTATCTCTGCTCTCTCTGTCCAGTACCACCGCGGTTGCAATTACACCAGTGTTTCCATTGATCTCCAGATCTTTAAAAACGTACGATTCTCTGCTCTCCGATATAAAGAATCCACTGCTTGAAATGTTTTCGGGTAAAAGAGCACTCAAATCTCCCACAATTGTCCCAGCTGGCATTCCTTCCTCAACTGTGAGACTGAGGTTATACATCAGAGCAGAAGACGCCTCGAACATAAACCAAACTGCGGCGATCCGAAGAAACAGACATCGCAGCACTGTAATGGTGCGCTCTTTTCCAAGACATCGTAAAAACATGGCAGGTTTCAGCATTTATAAAGCCCAGTCCACGAAAAAATAAATAAAACAGTCATGTCTCACCACACCAGATCTCCATAATACAGGGATTAACAGAAATCCCACAGATTGTTGGAAAAGGAGCGGGCTTGTCAAAGTTAACTCAACAAAAAGCTGTGTGCTTTGAGAGGTATTTAAGATGCTGATTTTCCCCCCTGAATTGCGGGTAGATGGATTGTCCTTAAAACTGGTCCCATTCACAGACCAGTTATTACTCCTAGAGCGCTTGACCCGAACTGCAGCGCGTCGGCGATGTCACGTGACTCCGTTTATAATGTGATTTAAACGCCACGGACCAAGGTAATAATCCCATAAATATCCATCACAGAAAACGACTCTCTAGGCCTAGTATCTATAATGGAACTATGCTTGCAGAAGGAGAACTGTCAATGTAGAAACACCCGACTTTCAAAATCTAAGCATTCTACTGACTTTATTTTAAAATAGTCGATGGGACTACGACACATGGAAACAGTCGTCAGTTTATTAGGTACACCTGCTTCTTATTACAGTCTGCGAATACAATATAAAATGTACACACGTATAAAATATAATACTGTGCGGCTAAACATTAAAACGTCTATGACGCCTTTTTCTAAGTGATTCTTAAGAAGCAGCGCGTCCAGCATCTTATAAACACCCACCCTCCTCATAGGATTTTCACTAGAAAGCTCGGAGGCAACAGTGCAAAAAGGGAGAACGGGGTCCTACCTGGGACTACACAGGGGCACTTAATATGGCAGACTTGGCACTTTGTTTCCAGTGCAGGATGTGGGTCCCTACTTTATAAACATCCATCCATTATTTATACCGCTTTATCCATTTCGGGTCGCGGGGAAGCTGGAGCCAATCCCAGCATCTTCGGGCGAGAGGCAGGGTACACCCTGGGCAGGTCGCCATTCCACCGTAACTGGTCAGCAAGTACGCATTCACCTTTAAAAGCGACAAGTGCGGCAATAGATTGTTGTTACAGCGCAAATGCACATAAAATAAGTACGCATTTTCGCCGTTACAACAATCCATTGCCACTCTCCTACGGTTACGTGCATCCACCTTCATTAGCCGCGGGGCGCTTTGGTTATTTGTCGCCATCTGCAGGTGGCACCGTTAAACGCGCATGTTTCAGGTGCAAATAGCTGGCGTTGAAACGGAGACCCAAATTTGTTGAAACACAACAAACGCTGCGGCTAGATATACAACTAGACATAAACGTGTGACAAACATGCGTATTTGGTTAAAAATCTTTATCCCCCAACTGTTTTATTTACAAAGCAAAGTGACTACTTGAGTGGGCAAGTAATAGGCATATAATGATTCAGCCTGCCTTAATAGAGCTCATGGTCAGGATGACGGCCTCAGGGATGAGCAGCAACGGTTTACATCTCATCAGAGACGGTCGCTACCCATTTTATTGTTAGTTAAAGCATGCGTTATTTTGCACCAGTTTCGACTGATTAAAACTTAAGGTAGACTGACTTGGTTTTTTCCCTAATGTAACACCACATTGTCATGAAATTAAAGACTTCCCAGTCGTAAGTACTATTGTACAGCACAAAAAGCCGAAACCAAGTATATTAATCGCCAATCTGATAAGATATTGTTAGATTGTGGATAAATAAAAAAACAAGTTGTCAAAAAAGTAATGAAATTTAATTTGTGAAAATTACATGCAGAAAAGCAATGGATTTTCCAAACATGGATTTCATATCAATGTCTACCCAGTTATGAAAAACCTGAAGGTTTAAGTCTGGTCTTGCAAACAAATTTCAGTTCTTTCTGAAAATGAGTTGCATTATCGTAGAAGAATTGAGGTTTTGATATTAAACGATCAAAAACGTTGCACAGGTTCGGGAAAGTGGGCACACTCAAATTAAACAAAGCAAACTTATAAAAAAGAAAAGAGAAAAAAAACCATACAGTAAAATTCTAAAATCTCTTTCTCTTGAGGATCTCGGGTTTCCAGCTGATAGGGTGCGTTTCCTCAGTCTGAAAGAAAGAAGAGAGAAAAAGTCCAACACTGGTGGCTAGAACATGTGAGATCTTTCCCAGTGCATTGTCACATGTACTATTCCGGAACAGCACATGGAGCGCAGAAATAAAAACTGACAGAACCGCCAGGACAGCCTTACCGCCGTGTCGTCCTCCCGGTACACTTTGATGGTCTTGTCGGCCTCAGCGGTGATCAGCCTGCTCTCCGAGTGGTCAAACACGCAGGCAAAGATGCCCGACTCGCTGTCCAGGGATCCAGGCTGCACAGCGGCATGAATCCTCTGGAAGTTGTAGCCGGTCCTCCAGTCCCACATGTGGATGGTGCCATTGTCCGCTGCAGAGAAACAACAGGCTGTGAACAAGCGTGCCCCCACCTCCCAGATGCAGCTTATGGGGTCCGTGGTGTGCGCGGCCGCCTGGGGTCCGCGGTGTGCACGGCCGCTTAACTACACCGCTAAAACAGAATTCACGACACGGGTCATCGCTGACCTCAATTCCAAACGTCGAATGACAGCTCAAAACAGATTGCCTATATAAATGTCTAAAGTAAGCTTATAAACATCAAACCACTACTCACTCACAATAATCAAGCATTTTTATTGCTAAGGCTAATGCGGTGAAACACATTTAACACTTCATAATGGAATTCCTTTTGTTTTTAAATAAAATATTCAAGGCCACAACCGACTCCGTCTAACAGGAGATGCGGCTCACGGACTCCGCACACGGCTGCGAAGCCCTTCCCCCGTTACCTCCAGACACCAGCACTCCGTCGGAGTTGACGGCCAAGGTGTTGATGATGGCGTTGTGGCCAGACAGGTTCTGGATGAAGTTCCCATCGGGGAACTTCCACTGCTTGATGTTGTCAGGTGATCCAGAGGCGAAGGTGTACCTGTAGTGAGCATGGAGAAACAGGATGGTACTCTCTGGAGCACAAGTGCAGCATGTCACAAGGTCAAGAATTACACTGAAAGCTTTGGGCATTTATGTACATTTTGCACTAAACAGGTCAAGTGGGAGTGTAATTTGATCAATGTACTTTTATTGGCATGCCTTTGCACTGCAGAGGAACGTAGCGAGTTACTTACAGTCTGGGGTGTAAAACGAGAGAGCGGACAGACTTCTTGTGATTGGTCAAGGTGGTGCGGGTCTTGCCCGCGATGAGGTCCCACAGCCTGATGGTCGTGTCGTGACTGCCTACAATGAAAAAAGTTAAAATGTCCGGTGAGGACCACACATTACAAGGCGTGCATGTTCCCTGCGGTCCAATGAGACGCCTGGCATCCAAGCGAGCCTAAGCTCTGTTTACACGGTTTTAAAACGCATCCTGGGTGATCAGATCACATGTGGACAGCGCTAAATTAGAGATGCGATGATTAACCAACTTAGTCAACTACGATCGATTACCAAATTGCAAAGTTGCCAACTAATTTAATAGTCAATTAGTTGTTGTGGTCATCACATGTGTTTCTCATGCTAACTTGAAATGTTTTGATATTACCGCTCACTAGAGTGACTCTAACCAAAGAGCAATGGCAGCTTCAAAAACAAAAAAAAAAGTGTGGGAGCATTTCACACTTTAAAAAAAAAAAAAAAAAGAAAAGGTTGTCAATTGCACAATTTGTAAAGCTGACCATAGGAGACGTGGGAGCGCATCCTCTATGCATGAGCATCTGAAGAGGAAGCACGTCAGCCCCCTGGAAAAGGGGGCTTATCTGGGTAAGTCGGTTATGCGAGCTAGCTAGCTAATGTTGATCTTTAAAGCCGTTCTACTTAATGCTATGAGCTGTACCGTTTTCTATTTTGAAATGCATATTCTCTTGAACTGTTAACGGAGTTAGGTGTAATGCTGACATTTTCCAACGACTTTTCATGCGATTTCACCATCGTCGGACAAAATCATGAGTTTTGCTGGAGTTGTAGCGTGCTCCTGTCGTCATCTCGATCGTTCGCTGTAAGATGGTCAAAATAGCTGCCTTAAGTCAGTCTATCTAGCACCTTGACATTCTGATAAAATCAAACGTGTTTAGTATTATTGTGAGTTTTAAATGTTCTCAGGCAAACACTAATGTCATGTATACATTACAGGCTAATACAAAGCACAAGTGTTGAGTGTGTGTGAGTGTGTCTGTGAGTGTCTGTGTCTGTGAGTGTCTGTGAGTGTCTGTGAGTGTCTGTGTTTCAGTGCAGTGGACTGGCTCAGTGTTTGCACCATTT
>JAODKE010000092.1:2430694-2442040 GCA_026779605.1 Mormyrus hasselquistii
GTGTCTGTGAGTGTCTGTGAGTGTCTGTGAGTGTCTGTGTTTCAGTGCAGTGGACTGGCTCAGTGTTTGCACCATTTTGCCTTTAATGGCCTCTCATGCTGACTTTCCTCCATTTCAATACCAAACTGATTGTAAAATTTAGCTGCAACAGAGTGCAGATGGACTGCAGAATTCAGGGCACAGAATGTACATTTCCGTGCTTTAAATTTCAATTTAGGATTCTTTGGTTTACTTGATTTAGGGAAAACTGATGTAGTTTTGGTATATTTAATTGCTGCTACATTGCTTATCCTTTTTTTTTTTTAAGTGTTAACTGGACAAATGTATATTGGGCTTTAAATGATCTTTTGCATCGACAGGATTTAAATTATTCATCAAAAGAGTGCAAGTATTCAGCTTTATCTTCTTGATTGTTAGCAAATGCATGAAAACAACCTCAAGCTAAATTTAAAAGCCGACATCAAATAAGAGTTATTTGGTAATTGGGAGATTCATCCGACTAACTGATTATTCGCTCCAATAATCGATCGATTAATCGACTATCAAAAATAATCGTTTGTTGCAGCTCCACACTAAATACAAGCACATCACGCACCAGGAATTCAAACCGCTTGCCGAGGCATGCTGATGTGTCTCTGACGAGGACGTTACAATAACTGTGCGTGGAGCAGTAACGAGATCTGAACACAAGAGGTCTGCTGGACACCTCGAAGGCCAATCTTTGACACCTGTGATCTGATGCACCAAGACACAATTTAGAACCAAGTGTACACAGGGCTAACAAGTGCTGCAGCTAAATAGGCGCTGTACAGAACGGCCAGTGGGGGGTCTTACCTGTGATGATCTGAGGCTCTGCCCCCTGGCACTTGACAGTGGCGACAGTGTTGGTGTGCCCGGAAAGTGTGTGCACGTTGGCCTTGGTCCTGATATCCCACACCTTCATAAACAAAAACAAATCAAACAACAGAGACAGACGCAAACACCTCCCCATCACCAGGCACGCTAGCAGACAATCCAAACAAATCTCTAGTCAGAAAACCTGCAGTGCTTCAGTGAAGCTAGATTGTGAACAAATCGATATGAGGGCTAAAAGCTATATTACAGAAAACCTGAAAACCATAAAAAGCCCTAAGGAAGCCAAGACGCCTAAAATCAGCAAAGGCATCTCACCCTAGCAGTCGAGTCGCGGCTACAAGTCACCAGCACGTCAATGGTGGGATGCAGGTCCAGATCATATACAGCACTTAGGTGGCCATGGTAGTGCCTGATGACCTAAACAATAAAAATGCAAAGAATTATTCTGTGCCTGGATGGCAGGAGCCACAGGAGGGTGCTGTAAGTACCTTGTTATACTCCAGGTCCCAGCACTTGACCTGCTTATCTTCTCCACAGGAGAACAGGTAGGGACTGCGGGAGCTGACAGCCACCCCACGCACCGTGCTGATGTGGCCGGTGAGAGAAAGCTTCAGCTTCCCACTTGCAAGGTCCCAGATCTGCCGAAGGAACACAAATTCTGTCAGGAGGTCCCCGGCGACTTCAAGCAGGACGCCCCGCGCAGGACGCCTCACACAGGACACAGTACTTGCCTTTATGGTTCTGTCAGCTGACCCGGTGACGAACCACTGATTTCCTGGCTCCACTGCAATAGATCGCACCCACCCCAAATGACCACTGATAACCTGTGGAAGAGGTTTTTAAAAGTATTATATACATCTCAGCTCGCACGTAAAGGAAAGTGCCCATCGATGAGAGCCACGAGGATCCGGAATGGCTCCACAAGCGGGCAAAGGTCAAACTGTCTTACCCGATACAGCTTCCATGGGGGGTGCCACTGCGGCTTGGGCATGGTGGGGGCTTTTCTTGCCATTAAGGAGGAGGACTTTGTACCTCCTGCTTCTAATAGAGACTAAACACACAAAACCAAGAATACAGAAGAGTTATTTAGCCAACGGACATCACTGATGCCATAAAACAGCTGAAACTACAATATGCAAATTAACATTTATAACTAACTCAGGCTCTGTCGGTCTCTTGTTTTTACGTTTTAAGGAAGACCCAGGTGATCTTACCATTGAATGCGAAGGCGGCTGTGATCGTTCAGGGGCCCCGGCGTGCCTGTGTATGTCCGCAACGCTGGGCGCCGTGCGGCAGGCCTCCTGCCTGTGGATAGAAAGCAAATCACACACTGACGAGGACCAACGCTAAGCGACTATGTCGTCTCCTTATAAGGCTGTCTGAAGATTAGGAGGGAATTCCAAACGTCATCATCCAGACGAGGCTTTTAACCATTCATACAGCAGATAAGTTAGAGGGAATCATGCTGATTGGTCAAAATTTCAATCTATCATCAGCTACTGGCCAATACAGTCCAGACACTCCCTGGGTCACGATGGTTGGCGTTACGATATTTCAGCTTTACGATATCATAGTACTACTTCTCCCCATAACCTTGACCAGGATGGCTAGAAGATGGACAGACGGACATGCAACAATGCATCAAAACAATACGTCTATATACAATGGGGGCTAGAGTGCTCCTTGGCAAACGTGACGAGGCGCGTGAGACGACGCGGAGAGAAAAAGGAGGCCGCACCCTGCTTGTGAAGGGGGCAGGGCGAGGGCCATGGACTGTACGCCACCCTCGCTTGGCATCGTCTGTATCTGAGTATCTGCTGTCAGGGCGAGACCTAAGGCAGAAGAGAACACCAGCACGTCACACACGTACCATACAACTTCACATTTCAATAATAAACAGACATGTGAGTGACAGCAGACGTTGGTGCCCTACCAGGTCCTGATGGATATGGGTGTGTTCCAGTAATGAGATACTCCGGATCTGAACCTTAGGAAGGGAAATAAAGTAACATGTCAGGTTTAGAACAGGCAGCCTGTTACAGAAGGTTTCCAACACTTTACATATGTTTTCTGTATAATATGTACAAACCGATGCCTTTATTTTCCAATGATCAGCCTTAATCTCAGTTCACGTCAACAGACACGTACCCATAGCCCAGGTCAGGATAATACTCACCAGCATGAGAGGAGTAGCTCTGATGTTCATATTGGTCAGACATGTGGGAGACGCGGTCCTTCCCCTCTTTAAGGACAGGCATGTGCAGAACTGCACTATACTCTGCACGCAGTTTGGCTGCCATCTTAACCTTATGGCTAATGGAAAGAGACCGCATGAACAAAAACGTTTCTCTGCAGTTCCATCTTAAGGTTGTCAACGCATTTTATAACACAAAATGCAAAAGTTTATTTGTAAAATGATCGAAAGACATCTGACCTTTTGTCATCCATGGAAATGGGCTTGGCGTGATCAGACACAAACATGTCGTGCGTCCTTTTCAGAGATCTAAACACCAGCGTGTGCACGGAATGCTTCTGCACCTCCTGCAAAGCCACAAAATACAGAGATTCGCGAGGTTAGGTTAACTTAAAACCGAATTTTAGTACTCAAAACCCAAACACGGTGCAGCATTTTAACCGCCAGTGGCCCTTGTAATAGTAATGCTCAAATTCAAGTTAAACAAAACACAACATCCTTAATCGCACTACAAAATATCCATATATAGCCGTAATATTTTAAACCGAAATTAACGTTTACAAGCCAGCAAGCTGCGCAATCTTTCACTACAGCCGTCAAGATATGAATAAATCTTCAGCTGCGCGGGTAAAGCGGAGCAGCCTAAATCAGAATAACCATAGGAACATTCGGGCGTCGTTTCATTACACATATATTACCTCAACCATTGTGAACGCTGTCTAACAAAACGTCCGAAGGAGAATCGTTTTATAGTATTCTTTTGCAAAAGAAACGCAAGCGCGAGCCGCTACGCGTGGAAAAAAAACATAACAAGGAAGTACTTCCGGCCCAACTTCCGGGACAAAAATATGTGGAACTATTACCAGCGCCACCTGTTGTTCCGGAAGAAAAACTTATTTTATTAATCATTGACGTATTGAGCCCATCAACCTATTTTGTAATATAGTTTATGTTTGGCTATTTATATACAATGCTTGCAGATCTTAATCATTACAGACACGTTATCCATCCTTATAAACAAAAAATCTAATAAAGATCTTTATCCTGTACTGGGTACACTGCTTTGAAAAGAAATATATATTTGGATTTGATGTATTTGTTTGTAAATATATACAGACTGATCTATATGAACTGCATGTAAATAACTCAAATAGATACGCCTTTAAAACTCTCTTATTTATAAAACACTATGTCACATATTGTAGACTTAACCATAATACTTGTATTATATTTCTGTAAGCGATTAAAATACTTGTTTAATACAGCACTCCTTCTGTATGGATTATACAGGTTGATCCCATCAGAAATTTAAGATTATACTAGTCACAGGATCTAACGAGAATTTCTGGTTCACTTCATTTTGATTCTTGTATTGGAATAACAGAGTAATGTTGGATTTTTGTTTGTTTGTTTGCATGTTTGTATTTGCTTGCATTTGCAAGAGTACAAAGTGTCTGTTTAACCATCCTCTTTGTGGCCCTGTCATGTTTCACCACAAGTAGGGGGGCTGCTGGGCGGTCAAATGTTTATCAGGCAAAGTACACCAGTTCTTCAAGTTCACTTGAGAGCATGATCACATGAGAACTCGAAACGTTACACGACTGAGTTACGCAAACTTTCTGGAATCATTAACATCGTTCTAAATGAAATTTAACATTTGTGAAGTATTTTGAAAGTATCTGATAGCACTCAAATTGATGAGTCAGATTTACCGACAGCGTTACGCACAACATTCCTACTTTTATGTCTCAGGATAAACACTGAGTCAGTCTTGCTCGCCTCTTAGTGGAAAAGCCTTTGATTCATACGATTCATTCTGGCACAGGGTTGGTCCGGGATTAAAAATCAGCCCTGGACTGTTTTCCAGACAGGCGAACCACACGTACATATCCATGACACATGTTGCTGACTGGGGTGCCACAATGAATTAGAAAAGTGGGGTCCCCTACTATAAATTTTGCTGACTCAGAGGTCAGTCGGTCCACTGGGAAAATGCCCAGGATGCCATATGGCAAGTTCATTTGGTCTGAATTTACTGTTGATGATGATGATGACGGTGTTCAGGCGAAATTAAAGAGCTGGAATATGGTTTATGAAATATGTCTATAAAAAGAAATATATCTCTATTCTACAGTACAAACCATACAGAACAATTGTTTTAGTCACAAGTATTGTCATTGCAATAATCTTTCGTATTTTCATAACTGCAACTTTATCTTGTGAAACTATTTAACTGAAGTTAATATTACTCACTGCTTGCAAGAAACTGATCACACTGCAGTTACATCTTAATTGAATTATGCAATTGAATGCTAAAATGTATTTGATTTTAAAACATAAACAGGGTGACATGGTGATGCACTGTTGCCTTACAGTCTCCAGCAGGGTTCAGTGCATGTTCTCCCTGTGTTGCTGTGAGGTCCCCTATGGAAACTCTGGTTTACCGACAGTCCAAAAATGTGCTGAGGTTAATTAGAGTTAACAAACTTCCTGTAGGTAGGTGTGTGCGAATGTGCCCTCTGATGATTGATACCCCCTCCTGGGTTGTTCCCTGTCTTGTGCCAATAGGTTCCAGACCCCGGACACCGCCCCCCCCCCCCCTTTCCCGCACAAGCAGTCACAGAATGTTACAACCCAGAAAACATAGAAAGATCCATGCTACTGCTCATTTACTAAGCCAGAAACAGATTGGAGGTCATTTTGCCTAGCAGCCTGCCCCCCCCCCCCTCCCCTTTCCGGACTTGTCAGTATCCATATAAGGACACTGCATCCTCTATGCACTCCCATGACTTCCCAGTGAATATAATCCCAGTGAATCTGCACTGCACTAGGGCTTTTCAATCGCTGTTAGGTAACATTTCAAATTGTTGGGTAAATTATTCAGCTTTATTTATTTTAGTTTTGGGCCCCTTTTTCAAATGGCTGCACCATAATTCTAAAATGCATGCCTGTGGTAAACAGCCCATGTGTTAGTGGTATTTACAGTACTAGTAATACTAAAAATAGTTTTCTGACCAGCTTTGTTTGCTTTGTCATCTGATAAACAGCCTGTCAATTATTATTTGCATATATTAATGGCCTTTTCTCATTTAGCTACCACATTCTATTACAACATCCAGGTCGTTAAGTGAAGCGATTGCTAAGTAAACAGAAATCATGGTTACCTCCAAGTGATGGGGCCCGTGCTTCACGCTGCCAAGATCACTCCTCGCTGGCACCTCATTCCGATAAATCTTTCGTGCAGCTACGCCGGCGTTACGCTCACTCCGGCGTGCGTCGTTGTTAGATGTTCAAAAAATTTGCCCTTAAATTCGCACATTGGTCAGAAATTATTATTATTTTTTTATTATCTTTGTACTTTTCACTAACTGAGGTAGTTGCTAAATGAGGAGAGAGTGCATTAGTATTTTTACCCATCACTGGCCATCCATCATTGGTAGATGACAATAGTCGCAAACAAAATATAGATATATGGTGGTTTAGTAGATAGCAGTACTGCTCCCACACTTCCAGGGTTAGGAGGTTCAGATCTTGCATGATTTATGTGTGAGTTTGCACATTTCCCCTCTGTTTTCTCCATTTCTATTGCATATTGTTGACTCCACTCTGCAGCTTCATAGCTTTATTGAGCTATCTGGGTTCCTATTGATCGTTTGCTAGAATACAATAAAGTAAATATGACTATCCGTTTTCTCAATGACAGGGACTGGACTGGAGCCTATCAAGCAGCACAGGGCAGCGGTGAATCCCAAATGGGATTCCCGCCCATCACGAGGCACATGCACGCACATGTGACGTGCAAGATGGAACACGGAGCAACCCACACGAAACGGGAAGAACATGCGAACGTCGGGTTCTGATCAGAGAGGGGGCGGGATTTGATTTGCCTACTCGGTGCCACAACTGATATTTTTTTGCAGTTGATTCTTTTTTTTGCACTGAATCAGCCGGTCTTCTACACTGTGTACTGAAACAGTCATTGGTGTGTTAAAAAATAACGCAACGCAACGGCCTTCTCTCCTGCCTGACCCAGACCCAGCAGAGTACCACACCAAAGCCGGTCAATATTTACTCTGCTACATAACCACTTACATAACTTGCACTATTGATTATCAATGAAGGATCTTTAGGGTGGAGTGGACAGTGGACGATTTTAGCTAAATATTCTGTAGAATATTGAAACCGATACTGATATTTTATCATTGATTATTTATCAAAACTACAAGATGACATACCTTTTAGATTTCATGTCAACGCGGTGTGAAATGCCTTTATAAAATTAGTTCCGTTCAATAAGATTCAGATTAACTAAAGTGATGTAACCTTGAACCGATGGCACAAAATGTCCTTCTCCGAAGTATCAAACAATCCTGAATTTGTGTCTAAAGTAGGGGTGGCCAATCATACCTAAAAAGGGCCAGTGTGAATGTGGGTTTTCGCTGCAACTCCCTTAATAGATTACTAATTAGAGGATTGATTGGCCGAAGAGTCCTCACACCTGGGTTTGAACAGCTGACCTAAAGGTTATCCAAAAAACCTGCATACACATCTGCCCTTTGCGGATAAGCCTGATCTAAGGTTCACTGTTTTTGTAGCTTTTCTCTTAGACTTTTTAATGGAAGGGAAACTTTTTAATGGAGGGGAATTTTGTCTTTTTCCCGTGATTTGATTCATGCACCATAATTGCTAGCAGAGGTCCAGAAAGAACAAATCCAGACCAAGATTTTGCTTCAACCAACCAGTTGAGTATAAAGAGTTGCATTCACAGAGTACTCAACTGGTTGGTTGAAACAAAATCTTGGTCTGGATTTGTACTTTCTGGGCCTGAACTTCCAACCTCTAATTGCTAGTTCTTCCACAGCTGGTTAACCTCCCAGTAAACTAGCATCCTCTTCTACACTCTCCTGCTCTGTTATCCTTCCAAGTCTCTGAAGGCTTCATTACCAACATAAGACTCAGGCCATAGACTGCTAAACCTGGGCGGAGCCTCATTCAGGACACAGCACTGAATGATAAAGAAAAAAATATGTACAAATCATTCAATAAAGTACATCTGCGAAAAGTTACCTACAAATAATTTATTGGAAACAGATATTGTAAAACTTCATTATTAGACGCCTGAATTATTTAATTGATTTTTAAAACAAAAGGTTATATCAAAACCCAGCAGAGAAATGGACATGAATTTAGATACCCTCAAGGGCCCCCCTGTTCATATGTGTTCCATGGTCCATGACTCAAATACTTGATTATGAATGACTCTAAGAATTAACACATGGTGCACAAAAAAAATTTATTTGTCAAGTGGTCAAGCGGCCTCCAGTCAATCGAACTGACTAAATCCCTGGCATATATCTGCCCTCGGTGACCAACAGCGTCAGAGTATGGCATTACGAATGCAGCTAGGTGTTTGGGAAGTGTCCTTCAAATGTCCCCAATGCCACCAATTTGTTTGATCCCGGTGGACTGCTGGCCAAGCGTGCCCATCCTGTTGATGGGGATGATCTTCATGGTGGTCTCCTTCATAGAGTACCACCGGCTGTGCCATGTGGCCCAGATGATGCCGTTGTCGAAACCATGTGGTCCAGCTTGTTCTGCAGTATACTTTCCACCTTTTGGTTTGAAAAAAAGAAGTTTGAAATAAAATAAATGACGGCAAATTGAGGGAATGAAACATTGCCGTAGCAACAGGCTCCGTCGCTCAGGCTACCAGGACAGATTTCACTGTTAAGAACATGGAGCTCAGTAGCTGTGAGGTCTTTACCTTGGTAGTATTTGCCATTGAGGTGTGCAGCATGGCAGCGGTTCATCCACCAGCCCGAGCCATCCTGTGTTGCACAGTTCCCATCATACTTGTCGTTGTCCCGGTCGCTGGTGCTGAACTGCATCCCGTTGTGAGAGGTGAAGATTTTGTCGCTGGGGTCGTCACCGAAGTCAAAGCCATCGAATGCGTCGCCCGCATCTCCTCCAAAGTGGTAGGCGTAGATCAGCCGGTAATTGTCTACCTCGGGGCCCACTTTGAAGCTGGCGTAATCTGCATACCTGGAAAGTAGTGATGGACAAATTGAAGCTTCATGAACTATTTGCTGTATTACTTGACCTCACTTGATGGTGCTCTATGGTCAAAAAAATAAGCATGTCCCAAAGCAACACAAGAGCACCATCTAGTGGGGACAAAAAATACAGCAAATGGTTCATGAGGTGTCATTTTTTTGTTAATCACTCCTGGGAAGGTATGGAGCCGCAGAATGCCCAGAGGCCTCCACTAAGACGGAACTTCAACTAACCTACCTAATGTTTAATAAAATTGACAAGATTTAATATTGTCACCAATGTGGCTGAGAACTAAAGTATCATAAAAAATAGTATGGGGGCTTCTGACATCGCAAATAGCCCTGGGGCCTCTGACCATGTTAATGTGTTTCTGTGGGCAAGACACATTCGCTGATCTATTCCCTTAGACCAAAGGTACTGTTACATAATTGGCCAGAGGTGTCACTGTTGCACAACAACGCATCTACAATGACTCATCAAGATATAAAAAAGTAAATATTTTTGTTGCGATCGGTTAGTAAGCTATGAGCTTCTATTCACCAATATTAACATACAATACATTATAAGTGGTTACTTTTTTTAGTTAGTAAGACATTTAACAATTTAAAGTGTATTTACTTTTTGTTTCCCTCCCAGTCTATCATCTCTATCCTGAGCACATATGGAACAGTAGACTGTGAACTGATTAGGTGCATCTTCTCATTGCCCAGCCAGAACTCGGTGGTGTCATCCGGGGATAGGTAGCCAAAGCCCTCCTTGTATGGGATCCAGGGCCGGGAGAAGTCAACGCTGCCATCGCGCCTCTGAAAAGACAACACAGGAGCCTGAAGCCTCCTGGGCATCGTACGGCACTGTGTCCCGCAGGAAGAGCCACTTACCCTCTGGAGCACAGTCCAGCCATTCCCATTGCTGTCGATCTCACAGTAAACCAGGAACTGTTCTTTGGCCTTCAGGGGCTTGATGAAATACAAGCCACTAGTCCTGCCGCCTTTATTAGCAACGTCTTGACAATCTGATGAAACAAAACCAAGAACATGGGCACAATTTTCGTCCATTGTCCCTCTGTGGTATTCCTTTTTCAGTCAGCGTACCCAACATTCCTTCCAAGTTTGAAAAGTAAGGTATGACAGGTTTATTTGAAGACCAATCTAAGCCAGGGTTTGTTAAGCCAGTCCTCGGGGACACCTAGAATTCAGAATCTTTGTTTCCTCCCAACTCTCAGCCAATTAAGAGCCATGAATGCCTGGTACAGGTGTGCGGATAGCTGGGAGGGAGCAAAAAATGTATTCTGTCTAGTGGCCAAGGACTGGGCTGACAAACACTGATCTGAGGGACTTTTACTGTATCTTGGCGTTGCGGCTTCACCTTTGCCCGTGACAGTCTGAATCTTGACAGTGTCCTCACAGGGAAGCTTGCACATCTGTTCCAGGTTGAGGATCATCTGCTTCAGCTGAAGCATCCTTTTCTCATTGGAGTCAATCGATTCCTGAAGCTTACTAAGGAGAGAAAGGGAAAAAGGAAAACTGACTTTTATACTTTCGCTTCATTGCCTTTTTTTGGATTTCAGGAAAAAATAACTTAAAAAAATCTAGGCTTTTAATATAACAAGGTGCTTTTAGCATAATAAAAAATGCATGCCGTATAATCAACTAAAGATATCACTTACTATATTTGGGATTCCTGGGAAATTATACTTTTTTCGAATCTCAGAATATCATCCAACATGTTTGATGACTTTTTAATGTAAACATCTGCAAACAAATCGTGCTCAAATCAATTTCTCTCTATAAATGAATTCAATAGATATAATTGAATGTAAATAAGCAGAAACAAAACCGTTTCCTACCCGGATCGTTGGATTTCTTTGCTGCAGTGGCCGAGTCTCTCATGTAAGTCACTTTGTCTTGTGCCCCCTTTGTTTGGTTGGATATTTCCTCCAGTAAATACTCAAGATCATTAAGGTCCCTGTCAACCACGGGCTTGTACCTATTCAGATAATCGGCGACACCACATGTGGTTGGACAGTATTTACCCTGTTAGGAACAAAATTAACAAGAAGGAAAGAAACTAAAATGATCAAATCTGATGAAATATATTAATTGCATGCTACAATTTTTTAATGCTTAAATTGATATAGTTTCAAGTCCAAATAAGAGACTGTGACTCGGGGGGGGGGGGGGGGGGGGGGGGGGAAGGAAAAAAAAAGTAAAGGTGGTGGAGTGTGGGGGGAAGGGGTGGTGGGA
>JAODKE010000092.1:2442050-2467487 GCA_026779605.1 Mormyrus hasselquistii
AGTGATTGTTTAGTGTAGTGGGGTTGAAGTTGTGGTTGGGGGGTGTGGGGGGGGGGGGGGGGGGAGGGGGGGGGGGGGGGTGGGGGGGGGGGGGGGGGGGGGGGGGGGGGAGAATGGAAAAATATGTAGAGTATGTAGAGTATGTGTAAAGTGTTAGGTGACGATACTCACAAAGCCGTCCATAGGGGTGCATGAATCAAAATCTCCCCTAATTTCCTGACATACAAAAAAAAAAAGCAGAAGATACAAAAAGTCAGAGATTGGAAGAAGGACAAGCCAGGATTGTCCACTGGATGCTGAAGCAGATTACTTACGGCAGATGATATGGAAAATATGAGAAGCAAGATCAGGGCGCCATGTATGAGTAGGTGAGCCATTTTCTTCAGTAAGCCTCCACTGAATTGCTCGAATGAGAGTGAGGAGCTCTGGAAGAGTCAGGCCATTTATCTAACCAAGGTCCGAGTTCAGACACAGATAATGGCTGATGTGTAAACATAAAGCGCTGGCCGATCCAACCTCCGCATCACTGACTCTGTGCCCCTTATTACTCACTGTTTGAGGAACACTGATTAGCCACCCTGTTTTTTGTGCGCCGAGACCAAACAGGTTCAAGAGCCAACGACAAATGTAATAAACTGGTGGTGGTTTGATAAGTCGCATTTGATTCTTTTTTTCCTTGACATTTCGCTGATCATTCCTGAGTCAATACTGTGTCTAAGAATCATTTGAAAGCCAGAGTGCATTGAGACAAGAAGCTTAATCTGTCACTGGGCTACTGGTATTTGAGCAATATTACCGTATATGTTTTGATTTATTGGACGTTTTGTTTGTTCAGGTAGTACGTCCAGTGCAGCCACGGGACTTAAGCAAGCCTTCACACGCGGGACTGGTCAAAGCCTAGGGGGTGCCATTGGCAATCTTCCCTGCCACTGCCCCCCACCCCCAGCAAATTTCAGTGCTGGGTTTCACCCCAGTGGTAAAAAATTTAAATTGGGGGGGGGGGGGATTCTGCTGACACAGATATCTGCTGTGTAGATACGACATCCTACAAATGTCGACACAGTGGTAACACTGCACTCTTAATTACGGTAAGCCTGACTCATGGTAAATACATCCAGTGACTGTCCAGCTATTTACATAGCTACATAGTTTCCTGTATGCACCTTGTTTCCCTTGCAGACGTAGCAAATGTCGCAAGCAGCTCCTCTATCAGCTTGGCTTGGCAGCTTCAGCCGCAGTGACGGCGTCTGCCAGTGGGTGGTGCAGGTCTGCGGGTTCAAATCCCGTCTCAGCTCAGCTTGTAGAAGCTGCACATTCAGCCTGCACCTATATTGGTTTCTTCCTACAATTTAGGGGTAGGCTGGTGTCTCTAAATTGTATATATGCCCTATGATAGATTGATTAGCTGGTGAAATAAATTCATTTATTGCCAAAGCAACAGAAGGAGCATAACACACGAGTATGAACTTTTCCGCTGTGTGTTTCACTCACTGTCAGTAAAGCAGAAATATCAAAAACGCCCAGAACACTTTCACTGCTGTTTCAAGACACACCCACTAGTGGGAGCCCTCACATCTCTGCAGTAACCAACAGGAGGAATAAGGCAGGGGGATGAAAGATCACAGGACCCAGCATGTGTGTCGTTTATTTGTACTTTTATTTGCTTACTGACAGTCTAATTTGGTTTTAGCTGCTTCTTCTTGATAAATCCAGCAGAAAATCTCAGACTTACTGGCTGGGAATAATGAAAAAAAAAACACTTCTAAAGACCTTTCACAAGATGAATGTGTTTCAGGAGAAGTAATAGAATGTTTTGTAAACTCCAGCTCCAGAACCAAGCTTCTTTTTCATAAGGACGACGGCCTTATGAAACACCGACTACCAAACAAAGCACGTTGATTAAAGTTTGATCTAGACCCCGTTATCTTCAGTTTGGTTTAATACTCGTATTTCACGCACACAAACAAGCTGTGAGATTTTTAATCCACAGGGAGGCTGAATGCGTGGATAATTATCACTTATGGGGGAAGTAGTATTTCTGCTTTGGTTCCAGGGTGATTTGTCAAAGGGAGAAGAGGAACAAAGCAGCAGCAGGCCTTTCAGCAGCAGGCCTTTCAGCAGCAGGCCTTTCAGCAGCGCCTGAAGCCCAGCAATGCCAATGTGAGCCAGATTGTTACACGGGCTGAGGTCTTTGCCTAGACCCGGTAACAAGGAACAAGGAGGCCGGCAGAGAACCGGACAGGGAAATCTGTGCTCAATGAGGTTCCCATAAAAGCCTCGCTAGGCGGGTAGCTGTCTGAGAACTCTTTTGGGACAAAACGGGACGGATGGGGCCATGAAACGTGTCGGCACAACAAGCCCCGCAATGGGATTGGACCGCGGCTTCGCATGAGGCTGGTGCATCGAATTAACGCAGTTAAGATGAAGGCCGATATAGCTGAAGGATTTAGCAGCCATGGAATTTCACTACAGGCTGTTGAGACTGAGGCAATGCAACAAAAATAAATCACTAGACTTCTTCAGGTATTTTTTTTCTGAACTTGTTTTTAAGATATTGGCGATAAGATCTGCAGTCACAGCTGGTTTGTGTTGCAGAACACAAACCCTATAGGCATGCAGTAGGGGTGACCATGGACTTGTCTTCTAATTTTGGGACCTAAAAATGGCCAGAATTTCCAGGTTTTCGCTTTGTTTGATGTTGACTTTTGCTATCTACATTCAGAGCACTTTCTGTGTGCATAATTGCGTTGCTTTGACAAAATACGGTCACTTTAGTACGCAGTCATACTGTAATAAAATCACATCAATGATGGCTTTTTTGGGGAAATTGAATAAATAATTTCAAGCATGATATTGTCTCATTAAGAAGTTATAAGTTGATGATAGATACTGTAGATTCTACCATTCTATATGTCTGTTACATTTCAACACCAGCTCACTCAATTAATTAACTTAATTAGTTAAAAAATGAATGAGATATTGATTAGCTATATGAGATGTGCTAGTGGTCAACTCAAAAAATACACGGGTGTATTGTACGGCTGCTGGAAATAATGGCGTGATTTTAGCAGACGTTTTGGGGCGGCAAAGCTAACACACTTTGACAGGAATAATATCATAGATTTACACCAACATGAACATTTCATCGTTTTCTTTTGCTGCCTAAGAGTTTTGCACAGTACTGTACTTCTCCCAATTTCTCAATCCAGGTGTCCATCCCCTCCAATAACTGTAAATATTTACTGCCCGGCAAGACCGGGTCATCAGAGTAATACCAAAAGCTGTTTGATATTTATTTGGTGTCTCCATTTATTATCTAATATCTCTTTGGCTTTGACATGGATGTAAACATTTATATTAGGCTAATAATGTATAATTTCCGTGACCGTCTCGTAGCACAGATAAAGGGAGCCCTTACTCCCGGCCACGGCCTGCGTGTAAAACATGACAGGCTGCAGATAGCTAGAGGGTGACCTGGAGCTGAACTGTGCCTCGTTAATGAACCTGAACAGAGATGAACTCCTGGTGAACCGCCCCCACAGGAGAACGGGACCAGACCCCACCACACGCGTAAAATTCCATATGGTGTCCAACAAACTTGCAGCCCTATTGATAACATTTATTTACTCTGCAGAGAGGCAATTAAAAAGGTCTTGGAAAAAAAAACAAGAGCGACTTCAGTCTCCCATCCAACCAGATTGCTGCTTTACAGAATTCTGGTTACACCAGCAGAACCTTAAGGGACACTTCAGTCTTAAGCTTCTCTTGATATAACCAGAATTCTACAAAATGTCAGTGTGGAGATGGTTGGAATGTATTGAAGGAACATGATATATTGCACATTTTAATGTTACAATAAACCGGAAATGTTTCAACAAAAAACAAGCCCGAGATGTTGGCATTTGTTGCAAATTTAGACACGGCTATTGCTACACATGCAACTGATTTGCGTTCACATTTTCTCTACATATTTCGTAACCGATTTCATTCAGATGAACAATCGAGGTTCTATGTTCTGCGATCTTCAGCAAGCAGCCCTTGGTTTTTCACTGACGTGCTTTTCTTTTCTTTTGGCCTGGCACAAACACACCAGCGCCATCCCCATGATCATCACGCAGATTTACAAGCTCACACAGAGGATCCCACATTCCAGCCTTTGATAAACACTCAACGATAAAGCTTAACAACAGACTCCCCGGAGACAGTGTTCTTTCCAGACACTGTTTTGAAACAGAGGAGAAGCCCGATAATGCAGAATTAAGACAAATATAGCTTCTGCCAAATGGGTCAATGCTAATACGGGGCCATGCTTTGTCCTGCTTTTGCATTTCATCTACAAATGAGACACAGGAGAGTTTGCTTAAGGCTCCAGCTCTTCAGTAGCACAGCAATGTGAAAGCATAGACATGCAGTGTGGGATTGTAAATTAACACAGTTACACTTATTTAGGTTACAACAGCATTTCGCTTCTGCAAAGCTTCGTATCTCAACTGACAAACACAAAAAAAAACAGTTTGGCAATCCTGTCTCACCACACCAACCTCCTGGGTACCGTTTATGGTCTACACCAACCTCCTGGGTACCGTTTATGGTCTACACCAACCTCCTGGGTACCGTTTATGGTCTACACCAACCTATAAATTTTATAATGCAATGCCACTTTGGAATTTTAGTACAACACAAAGCATTATACAATGCTTTTATTATAAAAATTTTACAGACTTTAAAATCTTTGCATTATTTAAAGTGACTTATTCTATACCAAGGACTTCTTACAAAATAACTTTCTTTTTTTTTTTTAGTCAGCCATCGTCCATTTCAAAATATATTCATATTCTTCTTTCAGTCATGGTCAAACACATATATTAATGCATTAAAGGGCTGCATCAAGTGAAATTTGAGTTAGTGGCTTTATAACGATGCCTTCTGAAGTCAAATGGTTACTGTTCCCAAACTGACCCCTGTTATACATACCACAGATGCAGAGAAGCATCCGGAATGCTGGCTGGATGGGTTATGAGCAGGGACACTTGTGTGTTGACCTGCACATGACTGGAAGCTGACCCAAGTTTGACTCCGACCTCAGAGCAGACAAATGCGGATCTGCAATTAATGTGTCTGAAAGCATCACACTTCAGTGTAAGGACTTTGCTTATTAATTCTTCTTTGCTGTGTATGAATCATTTAGTCAAGTATTTAACTCCTTCATTAAAATCTGATATCGACACTAATGCTTTTTTAGCAGGTAATTCATTGTAAATTATAGAAGACAGCTTATCTTCATGGAAAGTCCTTATTTCTCAACAAATGATGTGGTTCCCAAAAGGCAGAAGGGTTATCTGGTTTAGCTGTTTTCAACATAAGCTTGAAAAAGTCCAAACTTAAATTAGGAGGCCCACACTAGGAGGTTTCAGGCAGATACCAAAAAAAAAAAAAAAACATTGCCTGTTGCTTAACTCTTAAAAGGCAGTTCTAAACTTTTAAACAACCGGATTGAAGAATTTGTATAATCCAATAGCCGGAGTGTGCAGCAGAGCAGGTTAACAGGAACATCCTATCTCATTTTTAAAAATTGCAAACACAGCAATACATATTTTAGACAAGACTTTTAGTATATTTTTGTGACTTTACTTCCAATGAGGACTAATATATTTGTCCCCCTGAGAATGGAGCTTTTTATTTTCAAATGAGTGGATCTAAAAACTTTGGGATCATCAATTAAGTCATTTGTTCTCCGGAGATCATGTCAAATTCTGTGCAGACATTGTTCTTGTTCATCCTTGGACAATTAGGTCAGTGAAAACAAGATTTCTATTCAAGACTTAGGTTATCTTCTTTAACCATGGATAACAGACTGATAGTACCTGCTATTGTTAGAAAGAAATTAGCTTCAATTATTAGCGTTTTACATTTCACTGTGACGAGTGAGTCCAGATTAATTTTAAAAAATAACTACAGCATTTTCGAGAAATCATCTAAATCATTGAAAGCTATATACTGAATATGTCATCTTGTATATGCAAATTAATATGTGAAACTGCCGTTTTTCCACCGAATGTTATGGAAATATTTGTAGACTATACACCAGATGGCTGGGAAAATATTCTACATTACAATGCACATTATATAAATCTCATTCATTTATTGCAAGCATCGTTTGTCTTGGCAGTGGAATTCTGTTTGCTTTCAGCCATGCACTCTTCCTGATTGCTTATTCAGAACGATATTAATTCAGGCATAAAATACATATTAATTCATCTATAAACTTCCAGTCTCGCAAAGGAAAGCGGCTTGTATCTGAAAGAAAGGTCACCGTCAGCAGGTCATGCCCTTTGATCTCGGGGAAGGAGGAGGCGATGGTTGCCGTATTAGTAAAGTTCAAGATTTACAAGCTAGTAAAACCAAATGAGGATCAAAGCTGTTGGCTGGCAAATAATCGTGGCTGCTTTTAAGAGTCCGAGTCAGCGCCAGTACCGGGGCAAACCATACATTCATCATAAACACAGCACAAGGGAGGTACAGCCATTTCTGAGACCCTAACTTCTCATTTACTCATTTAAGTAGTGTGTTAGTAAGCTGTCACAAATGTTTCCATTGCTAAAGGTTGGACTCTATACTCCTTTTGGTTCAGCTTGGTTTCTTTCTATATTTCCCTACAAACGATGCAAGCCGAAAGTGACAAAAGTTAATGTTTTGAAAGTGTGAGGCCAAAAAGCCTGGAAAACAACAGAAAAGCAAAAACCCATGCGTCATTATAATCGCGTATACCAAGGGCGTTTGTAGGATTTGACCCATAAGAGGATTGAGCTCCTTGAAGAAATGCAGGACGCCGTGTTATGAAATTTGCCTGAGCGGGGGTGTACGAAAGTTATACGAAACAAATCGAAAATAAGGGACAAACAGCAAAATAGAATTGTAATGGTTTAATAACTTTAGGCGGCTGAGACAGTGTTTTTAAATAAGAACGCTAATTTGGTTGCAGACAGATCATGATTAATTCCCATACGCGACACCGCCGTCTTTAGCGCATTGTTTTGGGGGCACTGTGTCTACTGGTGCTTAAACCGAATTGGCATCCACTGAAGGGGGAATCATCCACGGTCATCAGTCTCTGTTGTCAGCGATCTGTCAGTGGAGCAGATTCACAGGGAGCGAAGCGCAGCGCCATTATCCATGCGCGCCCCGCATCCAGATTAATCAGGGCCGTTGTCATGGAGACAGCAGTGCACCCCCCCTCCCACACATCCAGTCCCTACGATGGACGACGGGGATCGGCACCACGGGGCTGAGGGCCATTCATCATTTCCCCGAGCGTCTCTGGCATGTAGGTGCTGCCACTGCGAAATACCATAGACGTCCAAGGCGCTGCGCCGCGTGCGTCCTGCAGGATGTGGTTAGTCAGTCAGCGCACGATGCCTAGTGTCCAATGTAGAGAATTAATTCCAGTCAGTCATAGTCTTTCCGGCAGCTATTTCTTCACCC
This sequence comes from Mormyrus hasselquistii, assembly GCA_026779605.1. Classification (NCBI taxonomy): domain Eukaryota; kingdom Metazoa; phylum Chordata; class Actinopteri; order Osteoglossiformes; family Mormyridae; genus Mormyrus; species Mormyrus hasselquistii. The sequence goes on from JAODKE010000092.1 coordinate 2,449,533, forward strand.
CAAAACAAGAAAAAAAACCTTCACCTTCACAATCTTCCTGAATCTACTAATGCTGCCATACTGGAATATGCAATTAGTACCCTGTATACTTCCGACACGTTCAGAATTTCCCATGCTTGACACTAGTCTTTTCTTCCCAACAGCTTGCAGTCAAGTTTCCCATTTCCGAATCCAATTTTGGGTACGGTAAAAAGAGTACAGACCCACAACCCTCTTGAAATGAATCATGCTACTCATTCTCGCCTCACAAGTACCAGTAAAAATTAGCAAACGTGCTTTATGGGCTGACATAAAATATTTTGTTTTCAGATTGGAGAATCCCTGTATACCTATGGAAAGTTTTGCCATTATCCTAAATGTAATGTCTTGTTTTACAAAGGGCAATCTATTAATCTATTTGTGGATGCTGAAAGAAAAATAGTCACGAGGTTTTGATAAATAGCCTACCTCAAATTAAAAAAAATATTAATTAGGCTAATTATTTAACAAAGCTTTTAGGATGCATTGTTATCCCGTTCACCATACAAAAGAGGGACTGGATAAAAAATGCAGTTGAATCTGACAGCAGGACATCATAATATCACCGTTAATCTGGAATTTTCAAGTAGGCTACGAACATGTGTACCATTAAACTTGTGTTTGTAGTCATACTAAATGCATCCAAATCCCATGAAACAATTTGAAATGCAATCGACCAATATCACTAGTATATTTAGCTGAAATATGTCAATGCATTTTTTTCAGTTGAAATTCGTCTCTAAACCCCATGCTCCGGGGTTTGTACACATAAACGTCATTATTAACGAGCTCACAGCTACACTTTCTTAGAAAATACAGACTCTTGTAAACCAATCGTATCTCTGGGAGACGCATGATGTAATCCCGACCCTCCTTATATTCCAGCGGATAAAAGCCTTGAATGAAGTATAGCCGCACTTACTTGCAAACACAGCAAAATGTTTGACTCGCTGACGTTTATTATTGGCAAGGTTTTGGTACTTTCAAATCTGAACATTTTTAAGTTTATTACGCAAAAGGAAGAAGCCCGCACAAATAACTGCCAGACACTCTCCCTCCAGAGGGGCGATCTGCTGGAGGTCCCTCGGACCCTGTTCATTCACTTCGGAATTTACTTGGGTGACAACAAAGTTGCGCATCTCATGCCTGACATCCTGCCCGTGTTTACGAGTGACAAATGCCAGATTAAAAAAGTCGTCACGAACAAGAGGCTGCTCTGGGGTGTGATTTCCAAGAATGCCACCATTCGCGTTGACACGGTTGAAGATTTTGCTTACGGATCAAACATCTTAGTCAATGACATGGATAATACAATGAAGAGGCCACCCTTACCCAACGAAGAGGTCGCGAGGAGAGCTGAAAAACTGATCGGAGTCATACCGTACAGTCTGCTTTGGAATAACTGTGAACATTTTGTCACGTATTGCAGATACAGCTCCCCTATCAGCCTACAAACGGATAAGGTAACGGCGCAATATGTCATACAATAACCTACTTCTAGAACAAAATATAGATGACGACTGGGATAATAAGCCAAATCCGTCATGTCATACACAAACATATAATTTGCAGCCTTCAGTGCAAATAACTTAGTTATGCTGCACTTGTGAATGGGTCAAATAACTTAAAATTAAGAATTTGAAAACTCACATTTTTATGCCCTATATCCCATAATCACGCATGCATCAATCAACATTATTGAAACAAATAGTAACTTAACTGTCATCCGCATCCTTAAAGGGATGTGTATTGGGGCCGGTGTTGTATTTGTGCATAATTTCATTGTATTTTTATGATTAACGGGAAAAGGCTGGTATTGGAAATATCGCTTCTGCGCCCTGCAGTTCTGCGAGGCCCTGAAATCGATTGTGCGCGACCAGAGGAGCGTCCTGGTCGCCGCCCTGCTGGGGATGATGTCCATCGCGTGCCTGGGACTGTCTCCTTCCACGACTCTGCCCAGCATCCTCGTTCCCTTTGCCCTCTGGATGGCTGGCTGATGTGCGGAATCCAAGCACTCGGAGTGTCCCGCTCAAACGGGAGCCGCATGTATTTAACTTACGTTATGAATGCCTTAGGAGATGCCTGCTTCAGCGATGGACATAGATCTCCGCGGTTTGTTTTAACTTACTGTGTAAGTCCACGTTACCTGTTAGTAGCCTTGAAGGAGTAAATACTTTCATATCTTGTTGGTTTATGTACAGTGCCTGTTTTCGTTTAAATATGCAACACATTTATACTCAAATTCTAATACACTCAAGCCAAGTAATTTTACATATTAATAAAGAAAATAAGAAAAAAAGTGTTGGTCGTCATGTCTTACAGTAAAAAGAATGCTGCATATTGTGCAAGCATGTATTTAAATGGGCTAATTTCGTCGCATAAAAACAGCAACACGCGCCCTTGCTTGTGAATTCCACGCGAAAAAGAATTCATTCAATCTTTAAATCCATTTTGAGAAAAGGGGATTATGATCTAAAAATAGTCCTTTGGCAAAAACATTCTTTTTGGAATAAAAAATATGGCATAAAATAGAGATTATGCCAACTGTAATGGTGAAATTAAGGCTAAAACTGAGGTCAAACCATTTCCAAAATTTGCATAATTTCAATACAAAACATACTAGATAATAGGTACGTATAAACAACTTCACATTTTTTATGATTTACTTCATATATATTATAATATTAGAAACTAAGCTTCAATTAATTTTTTTCAGTATTCACAGCTTTAAAATTGTGATTATTTTAGTTGATTGTATAAATTGTTCACTTACCCGATTTTATTTAAATAGTCACCATTAGTTATATCTGTCACTTAAACGTGTTTCAGAATAAGTTTCTCCGGTCTGCATCTGTTTTCTATGTAAAATGAACATAGGATTCTTAAACCAAGATTCCAGCATCAGTGACCCTTCAAAGAGCTACTATACTCATTACACTAATAGACCGCTGACACCATGCATGATTCAAATTGGGGACAGTTGTTCCGGACCTGCTTATGAAAACACTACATCAATTCTCCTTGGGTTTTGAACCTGGCAGTAAGACGGTATATCGGCTTAAACTGCCTACAGTATGTAACTGTACAAGCGTTCATTTAATCGCATTTTTACTCAATATGTCGCGTACCGGAGCACATTCTGAAAATAGCAGCATCTCATTCTGACACATTGAGTAAAACCGAATGCTCTACTCACTGCGGCATTAACCGAGGGGGCGATTAATGACATGAGAAATCCGTGCTGTTTTCATTCAGTCTTTTAAACCGGTTTATTGGCAAGTCGACACGCATTAAGCAGAGGACAAAGCCTGGAATTAGTATTTGAGGAATCCAAGAGTTCTCTATAAACATGTGATTGTAAGAAGACTCTTGTTGCAAAGTATGTAACCCTATAATCCCCTGGCCCCTCCCAGTGCTCGTGGAATAAAACAGGCAGGTGTGAAACGGCTTCCCACATTAGGCACCATGTCCCCTTTCGAGCTCTTGAGTCTGTTTTTCATTGCAAGCAAAGCTGAAGAAGAGAAAGAGCCCGAATATGACATCTCTGTGTACAAGAGGGGGGACCTGCTGGAGGTTCCCCGCACTCTCTTCACACATTTCGGCATATACTTGGGGGACAACAAAGTCGCTCACCTGATACCTGACATTTTGCCGGTACTTTCTAGCAACAAGGAGGCCATTAAGAGGATGGTGACCAACAACAGGCTGATCCTAGGGGTTATTGCCAAGGTGGCCAGCGTCAGAGTGGATTCCGTGAAGGACTTTGCCTACGGGGCCGAGATCCTGGTGAACCACACGGACAAGCTGTGTGGCCGGCGCCCGTTCGGTGGCGATGAGGTGGCCAGGAGGGCCGAAAAGCTGTTGGGTACCATCTCCTACAGCCTTCTCTGGTACAACTGTGAACATTATGTCATGCACTGCAGATATGGAATCGCGGTGAGCTTTCAGACGTATCAGGTACGAGTGCCTGCATTGAAACGACACACCTCATGGCTTGTCTGAGATGTGTGCGGACCTGTGGTGTGACAGCTGGGAATGCTCTGGAATTTTTAAGGGCGTCTTTGATGGTACGCAAAGAGAAAAAGCACATGCTGGGTAAAATGTGTGACATTGGGGTTTGGGCTTTAACTAAAAATTGCAGCAATTGAAGAATAAAAATTACAAATTTTAATTAACATGAAACAAAAGATGAAATGCAGCCTCAGACTAGTTAGTTTGTTTACGATGCAAAATTCAAATATTCGTTTTGGTTCTTCACAAATCCCCCCTTTGTCCATTGTTGTCCTTTAAATACTTGGATTTAAATCCTTGGGTAAAGAACCGCTGTTAGAGCAAACAGTTCATTTAATAGTCACAGTGCACAGACTGGAAAAATCTTAATTTATTACTAATTTACTACTATTTATTACTATTATTCAGCCTTAACAATGGGCATACATACTGTACATGGGCTACTTTTATCCTCTGCTATATATTGCAAGAGTTTAAAAAGTTCATTCAGTCTTTGCACCCTTTTTAAAATATGCTCACAAAGATCTGATATAAAGGATTTAAGTAGCATATATACAGATAATATAGTAGCTTGCACAGCTTACCCCCATCTTCAGGAACGAGGGTTCAAATCCATAATGTGCTCTGGGTGAAGTTCTCCTACTTGCATCGTGCAGGTATCTTCATGGAGTCCGGAAAACGTATGGTTAGGTTAAGTGGTGTCTCTAGGTTTCACCGTCGTGTATGAACGTGAGTGTGCCAGGTGATGGACTGGCATCCCGTGTGAGGTCCATCCCAGCCTGGGATAGGTTCTGCCAGCCCTGAAAGGGGGAGGGGAGGGGGCAAAATTAAGAGACATCATGTCACCACTTATATCAAAGGTCCATTCAAAAAGGTGAGGACTATAATCAATGATTGCTGCTAAAGGCAACCATCTCGAGCGGGGTAACTGGGTCCCGTTTCTAGTCTGCATGATTGTATAGTAGCCAGGAAACATGAGGCCATATCACATGACCAGGCACATCATGTGGTGCAAACAGACTACCTCCATGCCCCCGAGACCAGAAGGAATGGTCCAGTATCCCATCTGGTTCAATAATGGTATATTGAGTAGATCCTGCAATAGCATTCTTGCATATGAAATGCACACATTTTCAAATTTATTTTAAAAATAATTTTCTTTGTGTATTCATGTTTACTCCGGGACCCTGGGGAACTCCACAGGATTAGACATTAAAGTTTAAACATTTATCTTGTCCATCACGTCGCTTGTTAGTTGACGCTATTTTATTTTTGGTCAACAGCGCCATCTGCTGGCGCAATCGTGGAAATTGAACAAAAACAACGAGAAGTCTATACTAGTTGCTGAAACGATCTTTTTCTGTCTTTACAGTTTTGCAAAAAGGTGCGGAAGATTGTGTGCTGCAAAAAGACGGCGTTCGTCAGCGCCCTGTTAGGGATTTGTGCGATGCTGTATCTGGGATCCGTTTCAGCGTACACAACGCTTCCTACAGTGTTCATCTCGTTCACCATCTGGATGGCGTCGTAGCCCTGTCTCTCACAGCAGCACTAAGCAGAGGCATCCATCCATATGCCAGGGCATTACATGCAATTTTGAAATGTACCTTAAATACGTTTCAAATACATTTTAGTGAGAAATCCACACAGAAGGCGGGTCGTATTTCAACTTCACTCAATTTGAAGCGAAAGAAAACTAACGAACTGAAACGTTGCAGTCCAAAGCATTATGCGCGACGTGTCGGTGAGCTGAGATTTTAATATTTTTTCTTTTATTACCATCGCAAGATGTTTGGAATTCGTTTCCGGACTATGTGATTTTTAAAAAATCATTTTGTTATGCCAAACGCCAATTCATATTTTAACCCAATAAACATTTTCTGATGGTTAAAGAATTGGAGCTTTGTGAAATGACCTATGGTGTCTGTGGAATTCTTAATTGTATAGGTCAGTGTACAAAATACTGCGTGGATGTCAATTCATTTTATGACTATTCCCATCAATGATTCTCATTGGTAATGTATAATATAAACCATATTACTTTCCATAGCTTTTAGGCCTACAGCCTGTCAATTCAAATTAATATTGTCCAACATATATATCTAGTATAGTTAGCTAAATTAATACCAGTATCTAAAACCCATGTTTCAGTGGAACGATATTAACATAGATTATGGTTACTAAAGTGTCAGAAATAAAATACGAAATGTAAAATGTGAACCACACAACAAAAGCTGTGTATGTTAATAAAATCAGACTTTTTACACAAATTCCTAATAATCTGATTCCATTATTATCATGATTATTTAAACGCTCTATGTTCAAAAACTTCCATTTGAATTCAATGCTATAATTATTCCTTTAATCAACAGACATTAAGGCTCCAGAAACTGGATTAGTTTACGATACAAACTGTGACGGAAAAAAGATCTTTGTAGTTATTGCTTCTGCATCATTGCATATTTCAAAGTTTTTAACATCAGTGCTGAGCCTGGGCTTAGCTACTCATGGTGCATTATTCACTGGAGTAACTAAACTTCACACTTAATGGTATTTCAGCACCTGCTATGGCCTGAAACTGACTACAATCCCACTTCCTTGATAGACATGCAGCCCGAACTTATTAGGAGTTATAATTAAGCATCAGTGCATTTTACAAATGGTGGCTTCATTCATTTCACCTAAAATGTTGATTAAAAAAAAAAAAAAAAAGACAGAATGATTTTTTTGTTGTTCTGGTATTTTTTTGTTTTATGGGGTAGGTGGCTGGATCCTTTTCACCCCAAAAACCCATGAAGAAAGATGCTTAATTCCTGAGGTTCCCATTTCCCATGAAAACAAGCAGGCTGGTTATCAAAAACTGGCAGAGGGATTTTCGTCCTTTTTTTCAGGACAGAGTTGAGGGACCTTATAAAGTCTGTGGCCTTTGTCATTATTTATGTGCCGCAGGCTGGAATTGGGGGCATGGATTTGTGTAATAATCATTCTTCCATCGCTATGGAAACCTCTCACTGTATGCAGCAAGCAAACAAACATAAGAAGGGTGCAAAAAGTGAAGTCATCTTCTACATTGCCTTTTCATTGGCTCCTCACTTCTTCCGAGTTTATTTACACCCAATAGGCATTCAGGTTTTACTGCGAATATCTTTGGGAGTGACGAAAAAACATTTTTTTGACGTTCATGAATTCTGTGCTTTATAGAGCAGATTCAGTTGCTCAGCTGAGTACTATGACAACATGCTGGTAAATAACACAATATACTAATAACAATAATAGAACATATGCCTCTTAAAGGTATAATACATTATTAATCCCCATGGGGAAATTCTCTTATCACCTTCTCCATCCTGCTCTCCATAACACACAGTAGGTGAGAACAAGCTTAGTAGCGAAGGGTAGCCAACCATACAGTAGCAGCACCCACTGAGCTGAGGGTTAAGGGCCTTGCTCAAGGGCCCACAGACGTGATTATTGTGCCGAGGCCTGGACTCAAACCAATAACCTTCTGATCACAGGCACAGAGGCTTAGCCCTCGGGGCCACACACTGACCCCATAAACAAACAATGGAGAATGCAGGTATCGATCCCACTGCCTCTTGCATGCTCTACCATTTGTAGCACTCGCTTAGCATTTGTTTGTTTCATTTGTTTAATTTAATTTGTTTATTGCTGCTGTGCCGTTATACAGTATATTTCAAAGTTTTCAGCATCAGTACTGAGCCTGGGCATGACTATACCCTGTGTGTTGTTCACTAGAGTAATTAAACTTCACGCTCAATGGAATCAGGAATCACAATCTACCGTATTACACAGAGTATAATGCCCTGTGGCAACCCACTGCTATGCACAAAATGCAGGGCAGGCAGAGAAGGACATCAGTGCATGATCATGGAAAAGCATATATCCAAATCCAACACAAGAATATCAGATGGCTCATATCTTGTCAGCCATCTTGGCACCCAGTTGAACAGGTCATCAGTATGACTCCATGCATCCGTCCACCTCTCCTGGGCAGGGTCACAGTGGACTGAAAGCCTATTCCAGGCAGTCCAGGGAGCCCCCTGGATGGGATGACAGGCCATCACAGGGTGCACACAAAATCATACACAGCCACAAATGGCTCTTATTAAAATATATGTTTAAAATTACCTTAAAGGAAAGGTTGGCAATCACATGATAGCATCCCACATCATTCACTCAAACCCAAAACCAAATTGTATGTCTGCAGTATACATTTTTCCAATTAAGAGATTTTAGATTTAGCCAACAGACCCGATCTTCGCGACCGCCCCTAAAAATACGCCTGCAAACGACGACGACCTACATTTTAACACAATGCGTTAACTTACTTTTCGGACGACTGATGTTTCTGTCATAAAACCCCGTAGGTGTCCTTATTTCCTGTAACAAGTACTAGCCCTTACGTCATTTTCAAACTCCTGGGGTCTAGTAACCAGTAATATCACAAGATACAGAGCAACGGTATCAAGGAAAATCATCACGTCACAGCGGATACATATAGGGAAAAAATCGCGTAAAAAAACTTAATGCACGTTTCGGTATTATAAAATTAATGTTTTAATTCTTCTGTTTTATTAAGAAGTATTTTATTCTTTAAATTATATACGAATACAAAACGGTTAACTGGACAAGATTTGAATGTAAGGTAATGACGATAGAACCAGGCGTTTCCAATTAAACGCTCCGCTGCGGGACTAGGTAAGTACATTCAAGTTATTCATGTTTTGAACTTGTATTGGTGAATACTAGGCATGTAAACTTAATAAGAAAAATGAATAATGCATGAATATTCCATATATAATCTACCTCAAATGCATTATCCGGGGATAAATTGTTAGAAATTCCTATTTGTCATGCATTTGACACGTAGTTTGTTTCGGTAAAAACACAAATAACGAATGGGTGTGAGATGTTCGATATCGCTAAAGTGTCGTTATCACGATTAAAAGATGCAAAATCAACCTGTTTTATTTAATGTCTTTCCGTCGTCGGGTCTTTTGAGCGCATCGTGCATAATGATATTACTACTAGGGTATAGCGTATACATATCCGAGGATTAAGCATTACACATATTATTTCCAATGCCTTGCGCAATATCACACACTGCCTCTGATGATAATTATAATGCATTGTAATATAATGTTATAATAAACGCAATAAGTTTAGTCACTTGACAGGCGTTTCTTTAAAAGGTGACATGTGACTTAGTGCGTTTCATGTGTTTTGGGCAATATGAATAATTAGTTGCCTAAATAAATATGAATTATCTAGTTTAAACGTCTGTCGCTGTTTACCTCTTTTTAGGATGGTTTGAGACGGCAATACTTCGTCACGTGACCAGACGAACCTGGAACGGCTGCTCTACGTTATCTGACCTGAATGAGGCGACTCTCTGGGGTTTATAAGACAGCGGCGCGAAGTCAGATAAACTGGGCCAGCAGTGAAAATGGCCCAGAAAAGTCAGAAGCGTCGTTCTCCTTTAAATTACAACAGCCTGTCACTGAAAATCAGCTCGTAGCGAGTTCAGATAACGTGGGACAGTTAAGCTTTCCCGGCTAAAGTAGAGCCAATCAGAATAGTTGTTACTGAGAGCTGGTATAGAAAGCACGTGATAAAAAAAGAAGATTTTATTGGACTGAAGTCACAGGTACGTCGCTCGTATATCATACGGTAAGGTCCATTGATACTAAGGTTATAATTAAATGTCATAATAAATTGTATTTAATTGTTATGTAATTGTGTCTGTGATATACTAGTACAGTAAAATAATTTAATTTATTAGTTATATTTATTTTTTTAAACAGTGTTATTTCTTACCTGCCACACTTTTCCAGAATAGGTAGAGAAAGTAGGACAACATGTTTCAGGTAATGCGAGACAGTTTTGTAGGTCTCCCAAAAAGACAAAAAATACACATTTTACATTATAGAGTTTCAACTCCTACATATATAGAAGTATATGTAGTAATGCAATATATAATATTATATAAAAAATAATCGACTATATATATTTTGACTTCTCATTTAATTATATATACACATATATACAAGGTAGGTTCTGTGGTTCTGCCACATATTTTTCCACCTTTCTCACATATGCTGCATACTGTAGAATAACTCATAGTTGCAAACTAATAAATGTCACAAACGTTTTCTTTTTTGACACAGGAAAGAATAGCTGTCAATTTCTTTAATTCATTTTAGAGCACAATGGCAGCAAGGCAGAGAGGGACAGCAAAGAAAGCTGGAAAGGAGAAGGAACAGCGCCGGCTGAACATGTGGAGCGAGGAACTGATGGCAGCAGCAATCAGAGAGTACAAACAGCTGGAGCAGGAAGGGCAGATGCCCAACCTGAGACTGCTGGCACGGGCCTGGAATGTGCCAAAATCTACACTCCAGCGCAGAGTGAAGGGCAAGGTTCAGGGCAATGAGCACTCAATGGGGAGAAACCCTGTACTCACAAAGGAGCAAGAAGAGACGCTGGCAAACTTAATCGAAACCTTATCGAAAAGGGGGTTTGCAATGAGAAAGCCAGATGTGCAGAAGCTGGCGTTTCAATATGCAGCAGCAAATGGCATCCGGGGTTTCTCCAAAGGGAAAGGAAAGGCTGGACATTACTGGTTTGAAGGCTTCATGGCAAGAAACCCAAGCCTCAGCATGAGGAAGCCTGAAGCACGTTCTGCGTGTTTTACCTCCACCGTGGTTCAGCAGTGGTTTGCAAACTATGAGGAACTGTTGCGTGAACTGGAGATCAAGGATGTGCCGTCACACATTTGGAACTGCGATGAAACTCGACTGCAGGATCACTTTACCTTGCCTAAGGTGGCTTTAGAACTTGGTGCCCCCTGTTACCATTTAACGGCAAGTCTGAGGGGCGAGACAACAACTGTTCTGGCCAGCCTGAATGCTGCAGGACAGTATGGGCCCCTATTAATAGTCTTTAAGGGGAAACGACTCAGGGCAGAGTGGCTGTTAGGGTCTCCAGACAACTGTATGGTGAGAATGTCAGAGAACGGTTGGATGAACTCCGAGCTGTTCTTGGAGTGGGGCAGACAGTTTGTTGCCATGTTCCCAAAGGATGACCTCCGACCGCATGTGCTTCTGCTTGATGGACACAGCAGCCATGTTGTCAATCTGGACTTCCTCACGCTAATGAAGGACTCCAATGTGCACTTGGTATGCTTTCCATCTCACGCCACACGTATTTTACGGCCAGCAGAATGGTCCCTCTTCAGAAGCCTGAAACATAATTGGAACCTGGAAGGCCAAAATTTGACCAGGCAGACCGGAAGAAAGAAGCTGCAAAGGACAGACTTTTTTGCCGTTTTCACCAGGGCATGGGAAAAGGCGGAAGTCGCACGGTCCGCTCAAACTGGGTTTAGAGCAAGTGGCGTTTACCCGGTCAACATAAATGCCACCAATCACTTTCCAAGCATAACCACAGAATGGGTAATGGATCCTTCACATAACATTACCTAGCTCTCATCTCGCTACCCATGTTTTGGTGTTGTCAAGGTAACGCGATATGTCGCAACGTGCTGTCCCATTTCGATTCATACCATTTTCAGCCCTTGCAGCTTCTTGTAGTCAATCACGTACCAAGTGACATCAGTCAAGTCTGTGAGGGTTCAGGGCTAATGCTGTGTTCCATTTGAAACTGGAAGTTGGGATTTATGAGTTACAAGTTGGAAATTTCAACTGAAACAACCCCCGAAGTCGGAGAACAGTCAGAGGAACCTCTGCAACCCTGACCTCAGGATTCAAGATGGCTGCATCCTTCATCAACAGAAATGAAAGCTGTAGTTTTATACCATTTATTAGCAGTTGTGTCTTACTTGTGTTTCATTAAATCAGTCATACACACAGAACTGTCCAAGGGCTATGTGTGGGTGTCTTGCTATGACACTTGTGTGCGTGTAATACTGTGTAATGCATTGTTTTTGCCTTTTGGTGTGATAAGGGAACATGTAAAAGTATCAGATATGGGTTTTTACATTTGGTTATTATTGCAATGAGCGCTAAAAATCAAAATGCCAAAAGTGTCCCACTTTCCCTGAATTCACCCTAGTCCAAGTAATTCTCATCCTTGCGTATAACAGATTGATCTTTGACCTGATCGGACGTTCGTTGAATGTTACTGCGCGGGACAGATAGAATAATATTGTCCACCGCCAAGAGGACAAAATGTTTGTGCTGTGCCGTAGTTGGAATGTTGGTATGATCTGGAGAATCAGAGCCGTTCTAGCAAGGTCTATGTACCTTAATAATGCATTTAGACATCCAGGTCTGTACAGTATGCCGCTGAAATATGAGATTAGCGATGCAGGGCACGTGTAGGCCTATGCGACGGCAATGTAATGTGACATTAGAAGATGGATTACTCTGCTGAGGGCAGGTGGCCAACCTTATGCTTACTGTGATATGCTTCAGGTAGCGAGAAACCAGCGGCATAAAGTTTTTAAAAATGGGCGCATGAACGGAATAAAGACCCTCTGCTGAATGTCGAGGCTGTGGTAGGATTGTGCATTCACACACTCTACCCAGATTCTAGGAAATAAACTGTACCAGGAAAGCAGTGTCTCGGTTTAACGATTCAGACGCTGCCCGAATGGCTTTTCTGTTCTTTTACATGCAGATGAACTAAAATTGATTAAAGCCTCAGTCAAAAGAAAACGACAGGAAGCTATTTTTTTTAATCAACTAGGGGAAGCTCTTTGTCAGAATTTGCTTCATGAATATATGGGAAATATATGGGGTGACCAGCTGTTATTAATACCTGGCTGCAGAGATGGTAAAAGTGTTTAATCACTTGAATAAATGTTGTGAATAAATGCAGCACATGTGAATAATGAAAAAAAAAAAAAATCAGTCACCGGTTATTCAGCACACCTCTCTACCTTGCGTACGCTTACCATTACATATGGAGGTAAACACAAAGTCATACATGCACCAAGGAGAGAAATCTTCCTACATGCTTAAGTAAGCAAACGCTGACCAAAGTCTACATCATGGAATGACACACAAGGGTTACGAAAAATTCACAATAAATTAGCTAATTGTACAGGGGAGTGTTGTGCAATATTTAAACATGCAACGCCAAAGGATCACTGGTTTTACTAACATGACATGCTGTAAATAGGCTAAACATGGTTTTCATTACATGAAAACAGGGATGTGGTTTATTCATGAAGGTATTTCCAGTAACCATTTATGCAGTCAGGACCAGAGTGACCTGGTGCCTATCCTGGGAAGTAAAGGGGCTCTCTGTCTCTCTCCTTCCCCCCCCACCCACACACACACACACACACACACACACACTTCCTATCTAAATGGGGACCATCCGTTCATTTCTATGATTCACGACATCCTTAACTTAACCTCCTTAACCTAACTTAATCCATCCTTAACCTTAACTCCTACCCATCCCTAACCTTAACAAATAGTGATTAGTTGGGTTGTTGAACAACGAAACATGTTCTCTGCATTTAACCCATATGTGCCAAAGCAGGGGCAGGTAATTCAGTGCCCGGGGAGCAGTGCCTGGGGGCGGTACCTTGCTCAGGGTACCTCAGTGGTACTGGTCGGGGATTCGAACCTGCGATCTTTCAATTACGAGTGAGCTTCCCTAACCACCACTGCCCACCAAATAACTGTAAGTAACCAACCCAAATACAATTACTTTTTTGATTGCATTCACAGATATTTATAAAACTGAGGTTATCCAAATGGGGACCTCAAAAGATATCACCCCCCCACACACATACACATACACACACACACACACGCACAGCACACAGGAGTAAAGACACCCAATTCAGAGTCACCCATTCATGTGAATGGCATGTCCTTGGTTAAGCTACAATACAAAGGATTCCAGAGATATTATTACACGTTTGTCAAAATATGTACAGTCGTGTTTTAGCCACAACACAGAGATCCTGGCCTGGCTGCATCGTAGTGCATAAATTAAAGAAACCATGAGTCTATTTCCCATAGGGCACCGTCTTACTGGGTGGGCTCCATGGAGGGGGGGCCTCCAGCAGAATGGAGTCGATCCTCCTTTGTCTCCTCTCTCGTCGCCTCTGACGCTCCTTCCGTCGCTATAAAAGCGATGCAACAGTGACAGCATACTCATTATTAACATTTACATAACTGCCAAGTACGTCGCTAATACTTTCCACAGTGATCAAGTTCCATTCCAACCACCAGGTTGCCAAGTGAAAGAATCACTATGTGAAAATCACGGTATTCTCTCATATGGATTTCTTGTATCATTCGTGAGGTGAACATTTCTCACGACGTTCTGTACATTCTGCTTCAGAGGAGACTCTCACTCCGGCATGCATTGCTGTCAGATGTGCGAAATTCGGTCGCAAATGTGCGCTACTAATGGAAATGGGTTTTTTCTGTGACTGGTCCCTAACCGAAGTAGCCGCTAAACTAGAGTTAGTTGTACTTATTAGTGACAGATTAATAAAAATCAGCGATGTGCTGGCATTCTGTCCCTCCCTCCCCAACAAAATCTGCATTTATATATTGAAAATGCCAGGGTGGAATTTGATCAGTATGCAAAAACTCCCTACTCCCAAACCATGTATATAAATATAAAAATTCATTAATAAGGGAATTACTGTTTGTTTAGTAATGTGTGCCATCATGCATAAACCCAAAATAGCCAAACTAGCAATTAAACACTTTGTTTGTGAGTAAACAGTTAGTCATCATTGCCAAAATGACTAATTATTATCGCAGAGTCGGGAACGTTGGAGTGATTCTGAGGGTGTGGCTCCCGGCCACGCAGACCCTGTGCCTCGCAAACGCACCATCCACGTCTCGTACATCTCCAGGGCCATTCTGCTCTTCTCCTCGTTCTCATATTTCTCCTCCTCTTCCTTTATCTTCTTCTGCCGACGCTCCAACTTCACCTTTTCTTGAATAATCTCCTTCTTTTTTTCACTCCTAAATATTTCAGCGGGAAAAAAAATCCGCCCGGTAACCAAATCGAGAATGAGACAGACATTACAGAGATGCGGTGGGACGTATCCGGACCCACAAGCCTCCTCCTGTATTTTCTTTTTCCCTGAGGCCCGTCTCCCATCTGCGGTGAAGCTGTACGTGTCAGGGTGCCGATTAACTTGTCTGGGGGGTCCTAGGCAAACACCGGCACGCATACTAGGAGGTCGTCTCTCAAGCAGGCAACTTGCGCGACCTTTTTGAGCCGAAAGCGGTAAAACTTGCTGAGTGCGGGATGGGGAGGTGCTTGCGAATCGACCTATTTTATAAGTTTAACTGTTCCATTTGCTCCCAAGGGGGCCCTGATACCTGCCTAGGAAAGTCTATGTTTTAAGCTGCCCTGGTGTGTGTGTGTGTGTGTGTTAGTCCTCTTGCATTATACTTCTAGGGTTTTGGGTTCATCTCGACCCTTTTGGATATTTAGGTCGAAGATGTACTGATGTATTTACAAGCAAATTAAATAAATATACAGCACGCTACATCAGAGTCACTCTCATCTACATTCCGTAATACCAAACAAATGTAAACTGTACCTGGTCCTCATTAACTATAATTTGCCCTCTGTCACGGCTAACTCTCTGCCATTATCTTCTGATCTCCTTCGAAGGCCTTCAGCAAACGGCACGCACAACGTTCCGCCGAGTCACGCGTTCCCAGACGGCTCCGCCTCACCACGTGCTGAAGGCTGACGTACACTCCCTCCTCCTCGACTCCGTCTGCTCCTCCTGCTCCCGCTTCAGCCTGCTCTCGCTCACCTTCTCCATCTGCTGCTTCTCCTTCAGACATTTGTCCTGGTCCTGTTTCCACTTCTCAAAGGCCTTTATGCGACAGAAAGTGAAGTCGGACGTTAAAGAGTCACAGCGAGACTCAGGAATCAGTCTGAGCGATGGGCGGAGCCTCATGCCTTCTTGGCCTCTTCTCTCTTCTCCTCCTTCTCGTCTGTTTCCATCTGCTGCTTCATGATCTTTTCTCGCTCTGCTCTCATCTTTGCTTTTGTTACTTCTGCTTTCTTTTCCTTCCAGGCTTCAAATGATGCTTTGGCTTCTACCGTTTTATCCAGGGCTTCCTGTGCGGCAGGATGAGCACAGGAATGCCGAGTGAGATTGAGGCAAAAGTGCAATTTTTCTCTCCCATTACAGACTTTTCCTCCGTTTCCGAATCGGCTGGCTTTGCTTCTCCCAGCCTGTCCCCTGTGATCTAGCGTTAATAAAGATTATTTTTCTAGATTAATGGCATCCAGAGTGACTAGGACTTGTATCAGAGCATGGCAGACAATTTAGCTACCATTTTCAAACATCATTACACTGAATATTAATAAAATGAACAGCTTTTAGAAACACACAAAAAAGCTATTTGCTCTTTTAGGGACACCCACACCCCCCCCCCCCCCGCATTCAATAAAAACAATAAAAAAATGACAAAGGCCTTATAGACAAATTACAAGGAAGAACATTAAAACATATAGCAGAGGGCGTGGAGGTTAAGAGCAGAAGATAATTTGAGAGCCACCAGTTCAAGTCCCAGGTGGGGGGGTTCTGCTCTTGAACCAGCAACCGGCAGGGAGGCCGCAGAGGGGGGGGATTTCAATTTCATGGACCTAAAAAAATTGGCTTGGTCTGGGTTGGGGGGGTTAATGATGCACTTTCACGTGACCCGATATCTCCAGCGGTGCACATGACAACCAGCTGTTTGAATGAATAAAATTGACCCTTTGGATAAAACTAACGTCCAAACAGCTGAACGATAATGAAACAAGTGAAATCATTCGTTACCTGATTTTTTTTCTCTGCTAGTGTTTTCTCTTCTTGTTTTTTGACCCTCAACGTTTCCTTCATTTTCTGATCTTTACTTTTTATCCACTCCTGTAAACACAACCAATACCAAACAGCAGCAACATGACGGCAATAAGTTACTCTCCTCATGTGATTCAAATGATTCAACCGTGATTTAATATTGTTCTAGAAAAGGTTTCAAGTGTCTGGGGAGCGGAGGGGAGGGGTGACTTGTCTGCTGATCATACATCTTCCTACCTGGTACACTGTGGCTCTCAGCGAGTCAGCATTTTCAGCCTGGGATTCTTTAGTGTACGCTTTGTGATCCAAAACTTTCAGCGTCCCCATGTATCGAGATTGTGCTGTGTGCGGGCGGCAGATTTGGGTCCTCTGAGATCTGGCCGTGCAGGAACTTGTCGGCCTTAAATTCACACAAACATTCACTCATACACACACACAATAGACTGATGACACCGCATGCGACCCTTAAGGCAAATGCCAAATAAGAAATAGCAGTGTCTTTCAGCCTGGCTCTCGTTAACCCGTTCCAAGAAAAAGATTCTGAAAACTGCAGCATTTTCCCTCAAAAACACAACATGGTAAACTTGGTCAAACGCAATGGCAGCTAGAGGCTAAAAAAAAAAGGAAGTTGGAAGATGACCCATTGTACAATTTTACGATAGTGAATTTTTCCGAAGAAGAGAGAAAATGTGTTTTAAAATGACAATAGCATTTTAGTGATTAGTTATTTTAAAATAACCTGTTTCATAGTTTAATCCCAAAAACAGAACATACGCTACCACCTCGGCCTTTACGCACCAGCCACCTCTGATGGCATGGTGCCCGTCCTGTTCCGAAGACCAGCGAGGAGACACCCACACATGCAAATGCTCACCTCTCCCTGGCCTTGTAGGAATTTTCTGCCGCACAGCTCTGCACATTTGCGCTAAGCTGGGATCCACCTGCAGTGTCCTCCTGGATGAATGACCACACACAGCCATGTTATCCTTACTGTGCGAGCTGTCATACTCCTATTGCTGAGGCGGGACTAATGGAGAACGGAGAACGAGTGTTCCAGGTGCTGCCCATAACCCAGCGTCGCCCTCTATAAACTAATGGAGAAC
>JAODKE010000092.1:2477686-2491471 GCA_026779605.1 Mormyrus hasselquistii
TTCAGTTTAAAGGCAATTCTACCAAATACTAAGCAAATGTATGTAAACTTTTGACTTTGAAGAAAGTAATAAAAAAAATCTCTAAAAAATTCTCTCACATTATTTTGACATTTAGCAAATAGAAATTATTATCCGAACGGGCCTAAAACTGAAAGGGTTTTGTATGATTTAATATCAGAAGGTAAGAAAAAAAAAGTTATGTCTTTTTATACAGTGTATGTAAACTTTTGGTTTCAACTGTATGTGTAACTGTATGTGTAACTGTATGTTGTATGGTGCTATTTTGCTACTAGAAACTGAATTTCCTGGAGGAACCTTCCCGAAGGATTAATAAAGTTTTCTACCTACCTACCATGTTCTCCCCGTGTCATTGTGGGGGTTCTGCTGGGTACTCAACCTTTCCCCCACTGTCCAAAAAAATGATGAGGTTAATTGGAGTTACCAAATTGCATACTGGTGTGCATGTGTAAACGAATGGTGTGTGAGTGAATGAGGTGTGAGTGGATGGTGTGTGAGTGGATGGTGTGTGAATGAATGATGTGTGAGTGAATGGCGTGTGAGCGAATGATGTATGTGAGTGAATGATATGTGAGTGAATGGCGTGTGAGTGAATGACCTGTCCTGGGTTGTTCCCTGCCTTGTGCCAATAGGCAAAAAGGATGGATGACGTCCACTTAAAAACCTGAAAATGCTTTCCCTGCTCTACATTACCTAGCTGGCAGGTCTGGTGTGCCCTACCTTGAGTTTTAGACACACACATGAGAGATGCTTCTGTCACTTGGGTTTCATAATCCGGCGGTTCCCTCACTGGTCGCTTTAGTTAAGCAGAGTGATCGCTGCAGCTCAGCCTCCGTGTTTAATGTCGACCCTTTGCCCGCTGCTAAAATAACACTTAACTTCAGAGTAGTTTGGTAAAAACACAACAAGGATGACTGCGGTACTTTGTAAGGATTATTTCGATCTGCACATCAACAGGTCATGTGTCAACCGTTTTACATTTTTCAGCCTTCAGCTACTTTTAGCTACATGGATTTTATGAATATCTTGATATTGCACCCTAAAGGATAGTTACGCCTCTTTTTCCACTTTTTCGTCTTATCGGTCTTGTTTTAGTTTGACTTTATCTTCAAAATGAATAATTAGTTTTAAAATTTCAGTTTTTTGTTACTTTTCTTTTTTTGCGCTATTTATGTCTCGTCTTATTTTGGTCTTGCATTAGTCTCCCCTTCTGTAATACTGCCTCTTTTTTGTAAAAACAAAGTAGCACACACAGTCTGGGACACATTCATCAGTAAACAACGCACTCCCAAAGTACACAAACTGATTTTCAGCATAATCTTGATAATCCTACAATGTAATCATCTGGGAGACATCTTGTATTGTGTTTCTTCGTTTTTAGCGTGACATTTTTACAGGCAAAGATAATCATTGTGTTTGCGACGTCAGGAAATGAACAATATGAACTGCTAAGATGTGAAGAGTCACAGGTCATAGGACAAAAAACGGTTATCTAGCATGATTACACGTTAATGTTGTGTTGGCAGCAGCGATTGTTAATCACACAGCCAATGATTTAGGAAATTACTTTGTAAAAAGCTCATTAAACAATGCCATTTCATTTTACATTAGCATTTAAATCTGTCTTCATCCCCCTCCCCCCAAACCCCCATCATCTCTCAAGCCAAAATTATACTGGCGTCTAAATTAAACTCCCCCACATTAGAAGTCAGAGAGTAACTTCATCGCTCACCGGATGCTTTTAAACCAGCTTTTAACATGTTATAAAAGTTTAAAAAAATGAACTGGAAAGGAAGAGATAAGACATCAACAAATATGGGAAAATAGTAATTTTGGGTTTATGTGTTTATTTATACGTTGGACAGAGACCTAAAGCAGACCTTTACATGTCATATTTCCCTAATTAATGGAGTGAAGATGAGGACTTTTAGAAGACTTATGACAGCTTATCACAAGAGCCAAGTGTGGGAGAGCGATCCATAAGTCACTCCCGGCATAGTGATTCCCCATCCATACTCTGTTCTCCTTTTAGGCGACCGAAAAAGGGACACTTACCCGGCAAACTGCCGAACGGTAAAAATGCCAGCGACCTCGGTTCAAACCGAGTCATCATCCTGTCAGAAGAAAGCTGTATTTAACAAACTACCAAGATGTTCCCGTCTTTATCTCTCAGAAGCCGAAAGTCCTGCAGAGAATCATTGCACGCGTCTGTAAAGCTGTTGCATGTAAGGCAGACACCCCCACGGTCCCGACAGTGCTGTACTGAAGGACGCGATCTGCGAGTAGGTGAGTAGTTTAATTCCACCTCACCGACTGCTTATGCATTATGCATACGTTCAGATGCTTGTTTTTCTGTGCCAGCTTATGATTAAACGATGTGTCGATGGTGAATTCTATCCAGTGTGAAAAAAAAGAGTGACTGACCCCAGGAGCATAATCTTTTAGTTATTTTTAAAATTACGAAGTTAATTGTTGATGATTATATTTTAAATCAGTTTTACAGCCCTTATCAATTATATATGAGCGCATTATGCTCGTTCGACACAGCAGTCCACACAGTACTAAATTAGTCCTGGATGAGGCACGTTACCTGCTTTGTGAGGGAGCCTCGGTTACGGCACTACGGCCACGTGGCGCATTTCCCTCAGGGTGTAACACCTGGATGCGGCAGATAGACGGCCATTTCCGGAGTTTCGTCGTTGCTGGGTGCGGCAACGCGCTGCATCGGCACATGCCTTGTGTTTGAAGTCCTTTTGGAAATACACATTATTTGGAAACATTTTTTTTTTTTTTGAAAAGCCAGCTTCATTTAACTTATCAAATCAGCACTAAAAATAACTAGATAAAGGTATTTCTTTACCTCAGGACAGGGGAGGTATTTTGGGTTGTCCGAGAACAGGTGTGGCTCATTAGAAGCCAGGTAGGACAGAAAACCTACTGGACAGTAGCTCTCCAGGACCGGAGTTAGAGACCCCTGCCTTGGTATCTATGGTATAGGGCTGCAACTAATGATTATTTTGATAGTCGACTAATCGTTGCAGCCCTGCTACGGTATTTATGTCTTTTCATGCAGCAGGGACCAACCATAGGGGAAAAGTGCCAGTGAATTGCGTATGTCAGCAACATAGTTAGCCTATCTTTGGGACTAGGAAATACATCATAATGTAAATTTCACTTTTCACACAAAGCTAGCTATTCCAAACTTAATTTCGGGCAATAAACTCCTGAGTAACTTCAGTGATTTAAAAATGATGGGAAAAAAAAATGAATTTTCCGTTTCTCAAATATGTCTTTTGAATGACACGTTTTGCTCAAGTTCTCATGCGGTAAGACTTCTAAAATCCAAACCTGCGTGACTCACACGGTGCATCGCAAGGCGAATCCCGTTCCGACACGGTTTCTGCACTGCAAAACGGAGCAGCGGCTCTAAAAAGAGGTCGGCGACACGTTGGCTGCCACGCATAAGGAGACGGCTTAAGACGAAGAGAAAGAAATCCCGACGGAGCAGGAAGCAGCTGTCTTACAAGTCTACACTTAAAAAAAAAAAAAACTATTTTAATCAATAACCATGAGCATTCTGGGATGCATGCTATGTGTCACAAAAAGAATGTTGCTTAAGTAATCTATAACGCTGACAATATAATGCGATTGTAAAACTAGATGGCATCGGTAATGCTTACTTGATTTGGGTGCATTATCCGTCGATACATCTTCTAAGTGATTATCCTGCATAAGCAAGGCTGGACCATATCACAGGCAACAAAGAAAACAAGACAGGTGTACACCACAGACAGGATGTCTATCCATCATGGGGCTCACCTGCCAGGGTGCTTAGAGAGAACCTACAGTACATGCCGTGGGGCCTGCAAACAAGCAGCAGCGGTGGGATGGAACGTTCAGCGCTTAGGCTGCGGAGCAGAAAAGGCGAGAAGCGGAAATATGTGTCGAAGGTGGAACTGCATGCAGAAAGTGCATCCTTTGTTCCTTTGAGGAAAACGCTCACAAATGGTATCTATTATGCAACCGTGACCTTTTTATGAACGCTTGATACCAGAGCAGCTTTCTGGCTGGACAAATGGCGGACGGCATGCTTTTTTTTTCCGTGCGGAAAACCACCGCCGACAGAGATTGCAATCTCGTGCTCAGCCTCCGTCCCTTTCTGTCAGGAATGTGACACGAATGCTGTCACGACTCACGGGGCACGCCATCGATCGGCTTTAACCCCGTTTTCAGAGGTGTGAAAGTCGTCGAGCATGTGCCTGAACGCGACGCGGGGGATGGGGGAGGGGGTAGATTCGGGGGCCGCCGAAACAGAGCGTGAAAGATCGGGATGGAAAGGCGGAGCTCGGGATAAGCGAGATCAGGATACCGCCGTCGTTAGGTCACCGACCTCATGCCGGCGATACATCTGCACTCTGGTGAGCGGCGGCCTGCTGCGGAGAGACCTACCCATCCGCCTGACCCCAGAGGCTAAAGTTAAACAAACCAAACAACCCAAACAACAAATGTGGGCAGTAGGAGGATCCATTTTTGTTTAACAAATGCAACACTGCCGCTCATTTTAATGCAGCCACAGCCGCTGAAAATGATTAGCTTGTTTTGGAGATTGTGACTTCAGTGTCACAAAATGCTAAACATAAAATGTTTATTTGCATACCTACATTATTATCTGAGTGCGTGTAAAAAGCTGATGTGCCTCACACATAGATTTGTCCTGTGCAAAAAGCTTTTGCATGACAAACTTGGCCATTTAATTTGGTGTTACATACTACACAGGCTCAGGTTTTTGCTCAGCTAGTTTGGCGTCATGAGTCATCAGTGGTATCTAATCAGCATTAAAGGCAACTCCTTTATTCTGAATACACTGCCTATGAAATGGCAGCTTGCGTGCGTGTGTGTGAGTGTGTGTGTGAGTGAATGGTAGTTTAGCTAAATTTATGTAACAGAGGCTTTTTTCACAAAAAGTCCCATCCCGTCGGAATATCTGATTAATTTTAATTCATGCTCATCGTCTACAGAGTTTTGAATTCTTTTGTAACAAAAATGAATGAACATGTATTGATTCTCCATCAGGAGCAAAGCGAGGGAGTCCTTTTGTTTGGAAATGATAGCAATATTAATAATAATATTAATAATAATAATAATAATAATAATAATAATAATAATAATACACTATTAGAAAAAGAGGTAATCCTTTGTACCTTTGAGGGTACAATCACAATTAGCGTCTTTTATTATACCCTTAGCTGTAGGTAAATCTACATTTTAAGGTACAGAAATGGCTCTAAAGAACATTTTTGTACCCTGGGACGCAGAACTGCACCAGGTATCTATCCTTTTTTCTGAAAAGGGCTCACTGGGCCAGCAGCCTATCTGAGGCTGGGATGCACACTGTACCAAAAGTCAATCCAGGCTGAACATAAAAGGAAAGATCTTCTAAGTAATTCAGATGCTCCTCTACTTACGAACTTTCAGACATTGGAACGAAGAGGATTGTAAGTCCAAACTGTGTTCATTGGGCTCCCGTTTTCCTGTCTGCAACGTCATTTTTCTGTCCGCCAATATTGCTTAGTACGACTTCTGGCCGCAGCGGAGCGTGCGTACTCCCAGCGTCCTAGTTCTTTGCACTTGCGCATACCCTTAAAATGATGTTGAATAACAACTTACGAACATTTCAAGTTACAAATGGCCGTTCGGAACGTAACTCGCTCGTAAGTAGAGGAGCCTCTGTACTGATATATGAAGGGATGTAAAGTTGGGCTTTAAGAAGAGCCATAACCTTCACAGATACAGCTTTCCCACATAGCATTTGTTGATTTTGATTAAATATAGTTACTGTAAGGTTTGGAAGTTCTGAAAGTCAGTACTGCGAATGATTAAGCAGAAGTGACATTTGGGTCAGATAATTTCTTCACCTCAGTACCATGGTTAAAAAAAAAAAACTACGCCTTTCCCTTTGACCGACTCCTGTGAAGGCAGCGACCCCCAGAGTCCTCCCTAATGACCATTTCTTCCAATACTTCAAACTCTTCTCTTGACTCCAGCATTTTAACTGGTCGACTGTTGTGTAGACAAAAAAAAACACTTTTAATGGTCTGGTACAAACTTGAAGACCATGTGGACTTTACCAACAAAAACAAACATGGTCTGTTAACAAAGGCATATACAAATAGCACACAGCTTAATGGCTTGTGATTGATTTGCAAAGTGAGTTACATCAAACCACTGAAGCGTCTATTTATGGAGCTGGGGATTATTATGTTTAATCGCTGATAAAATGACACTGAGGAGGCTCAACGTTTAAGAGATCAGCATCGTCCTGGATGCTTTTAATTCTCGGTTTCAATCTGGCAAAAACAGACACCAATCACACGAGCTCGGAGCGTGACGGATAAGCAGGATGAGTTGAGATTTTAAAACGACTCAATGGGGAACAGATTCTTCGCTCTCCTTTGAAGCACGTTCTCCCCTCCCTTTGAGGAGCTCCAGGCCTGTGTAAAGACAGCACCCGCAGGATTCCTCAAGCATTGTTTCCACCCGCTTCCGTAAAGATTACAGCGAAAATGGGGAGAGCGCAAATGAATCTTTCGAGAACGCAAGTCTGCTTATGCTTCTGCTCAATGCCTGTCATGAAATAAGTCTAGTGACGGACTGACGACCTAAATGATCATGCGTTGATTCAAGAACCATCAGAATCGGGCCTAGTATTTACCAGTGATTTTACTTGGGGATCGACACCTTTCAATCTGACACTTTCTCATTGTTATAATTCCATATATTTTGCAGTTTTTATGGTATAGAGTTTTTTTTTTTTATGACCGTACTACCCAACGAAAACTGAAGGCTGTTCTCCAACCTGCTGTGGGCTTGTAGACCAATAATGAGAAGCCATGGATTGTCAAGAGCTGCAGATGCTGCTGGTTTTAACTCCACCCCCATTAATCAGTGAAGCCTCTCTTCCCACCATGTCCTTGTGTTTATCCTGTACTACACCCAATGGTTGTGTGCGTAGGTGTGCTCTACAAAAAGTGAGCAGTAGTATCTTAACGATTAGGGAAGCGCACTTGGTATTGAAAGACTGCTGGTTCGAATCCCTGACCAGCAAGGTACCGTCCCCAAGCACTGCTCCCCAAACGCTGAATTAGCTGCCCCCTGCTATCTCACAACGTCACATATGGGTTAAATGCAGAGGACACATCTTGTTATGCTGTGTCAACAATGACCACTGATTAGTTAAATGAAATAATCCAAAGATCATTAAGCTAGATGTTTAATCCATACTTAATCAGTTCGGACGTTATCGCAACCATTCCCCCATTTCCTAATTACTGAAATATCCCTCTAATGTATAATGTCTGGCATAGAAATTCAGCATAATAAATACTAGAGGAACCATAAATATATGATGACCGTTCATGGTTCGCCTCAGCTAAACTCTCCACTTTCAGCACGCTCATGTGTCACAACAATGTCCATGTTTATTTTGGATTGTGGCTTCCATGTCACCGCCTAGACCTGGAGAGCATTCAATTGAAACAGTTTTTTTGTTTTGTTTTCACACCTCTGTGTTTGTGGTGCTGCGGTGCCCTTTGATGGAGACCTGCAATGGAAGGAAAAGAGGCTGTGAGGGCAGCGAGAGACTGACGTCACATTTACATTTGCGACACTTTATCGGTTAGTATTTTTGTTGCCTCCTCGAGATACGATTCTTTCATTTTCCCACATGTAAAAGCACAAGTATGCAGCCAATAGTACCATATAATGTTATTTTAGCCACGCTTAATGTCATCTTAACCGTATATTACAATTCTGTTCGTAAAATTACTGTCAAAATTCCAAAAATAAAACCATTGAATGCTCTCAGTATGATGCAGAACCCTCGTCCGCTAAATTGTGATTCAGTCACTTGACTATAATTACCTATTATGAATATTGCTCTGTAACACTTATTGACATGACCTTACTATAAAAATGCATCCGGTTGCTTATCCAGTTCACTTTAGGCACATCCATTAAAATATGGACACCATTTCGAAATTCCAGAAGATATATCTCATAATTGTGTCTCTAATCATAGGCCTGTATGTCTGCTGAAATTGATGAAGAATTAGCATTTTCATGCTGTACATCAGAAAAATTAGACCTACCCATTTCAAAGTTCTCGGATCATCCAGAAAATAATGAATAACCCTCACGTACATACCACCAAAAGGTGTGCCGCATTATATAACTTTGTAGATTAAGGTGTAAAATCTTGTTCACCGGATGCGGCTCATTTATAATTATAATTTAGAAACTGTTTATAATTTAGAAATGGAATGTCTTCAGGGCAACAGGACTCGTAATCTATCAGTCCATGAAATAAATGGCCCCTTTTGGTATCAGGATTCAGATCTGGATTGACGATTGACTGTTTGAGCGTACAGCGCTGCAGAATGCAGCCCCCCCGGCTCTGCCGATGGGCTGCTGTACACGTCCCTACACTCCTCTGTCGGCTCGCCATCAGTACCAGCTTCCCCTCCCCCCACGACTGGAGGGGGCAGTGCACCTGCGGTAAACAATGAGTGAGTGTGAACCAATCAAAAACTCACCCTTCCACTCCTAACATTCACATCTCTCTCTCTCTCTCTCTCTCTCTCTCGGTTAACCTCGGAACAGAACATTTTGGTTGCTTTGCTGTCTTCTTTCCACTCAGTGTAAAACTTCAGGATTAGGGTGTCAAAGAAAAAGCTGCATGCATAAATCAGGGAAGTGTTCTGTGGTTTGTTTAGTCCACAATCCTGGATTAGTTGCCGAAATGGGTTTTATATCGTTTACCGTTCTTTGGTTACCCGCATCTTAGGCTGGCATATTCCTGGGACTTGTCAGCTTTAAATACTTTTCCTTGATTCTGTCTCAGTTGCCTTCCTTTACCAATAAAGAAATGCAGGAGAATCGCTCAAATAAAATTCTAAACAGCACGGTGAATTGAACAGTGAATCGGTGAATTAAACATATGTCCTGTCATTGGCCCTGTAAAAACAATGTAGTGTACATGTAATGTAGATTACTTAATATTTAATGGACAATTTCAAAGGAAAACATACAGAAAACTATTGTTTCACCACGCCAATGCGCAAACAAGCGCCAGAGGAATTAAAACACCCCAGTTAGTTAATTACAGGGATCCCCAGCTGTTTCATGATGTTAGTTAAATACCATTATCACAGTGTTTCACCGCTATTGTTTGGCGGGACCATAGCAAACATTCTGGTATTTACTGGTGTTATGTAAAACGATGTTGGGAGAACTAGACAATGAACACTTATATGCAATCGCAATTGTGTTCAGATATCCGCATCAGGCATATGTGACAATAATATTAAATTGTTAGTGGGATGGATTTTTTTGTGCATCGATATGTGATTTTCATGGAATCCATATCGCTTCTCCGGGGAAGCGCTTGATACGTAGCCGCTCAGCTTATGCCACAACCCGGCTTTTACCCTTTTCGGTGCGCGGCACTCCAGGGCTCCGTGCCTTTTATGTTTTTAACAGAAGCCCAGCCTACTTGCGCATTCATTGGTCTTCCACAGTATCCCCTGCCGGTTGTTATTGGCCGGTTTTATAGCTTTTTTCACCCATCATTTCGTCTGGCAATTTACTACGAATGTTATGTTTAGTTGTCATCTGTAGGTGATGCTTATTCGGTGGACGGTGCAGGTATAGCGCGCATCGGAATGATCTATGCGTCCGTCTGTGGGGATGCCTGCACGGTGGAATACAGTTTGGCATAACTGGGACAGATATGTCTAGTGGACAGTTTAGACGTTTGTATTGAGAACGGAGACAATGTTTTGCACGAAATTAAAGGAGCTAAAAATTACTGGAGAATGCTCCTTCTCCAAGACTGGGCAAAACACGGAGCGAGGTGACTGTGAGCAGCGTCCGAGTAGCCTTGCAGGATGCGCCTTGCCAGTATTAAAAGAGGTGCACGGAAGTGCTCCGGAGATACTACAGCAGCGCAAAATCAGCAGAAGCAAAGTTAATCTACATACATTAGGAGAAAGCGTCCGAAAATTAGTATTCCCAGAGGTAACCGAATGTCATCCGTGCTAGATGCCACAAAACAATTACGTGTAATAACCTGGCTTGTTCCAGTCATTGGCTTTCCAGTTAAACACGGCAAAACACTGTCTGAATGTTAATTTGAGTATGTCTGAGAGCTCTGCGTATTATGTCAACTCTCAAACGGGAATATTTTTTACATATCACATTTCTGGAAAAGTTAAATCGAATTATATTCGTGTCTCCTTTAGTTTGTTTGTAAAGTATACATTATGCGATATTATATGTAATATTTAACTTATTACCGTATTTCCAGTTTCAGAGGCTGCATGCCGCTTTTCTTAGAATGGTGAAACAACATACCTTAGACATGATATGGTAAGATTCACATTTTTTTTTGTATTGACATTAATTTTTATAGTTTAATTGTTTTGAGTGTGGTAATAATCATGTATTATGAAAAATTAATGTAATTGACATGTACAATTGTGTACGTTATTTGTAAAACGATTAACAAAACTCAAATTATTCCATTTCCATTCCATGTTGAATGGTATTTATATTAAGTACCCGTGTTCGTGAAAACATATGTGAATCGTAACCAAATATGACCCGCAGTGTCCTACTCGTTACCCAGGCGTGATAATACGCGTAGGCTAAATGTGGAAAAATACATAACAAACGAATTAAAACGGAGCATCAAAGACAACGAGTTAGAATGCTTTAGACAACGATAGGAGAATACAGAATATTTTAACATGCACCTGCGTATTAAGCATTTGTGCGCGTCCCCGCGTGTGCGCGCATTTCACTTTTACTGACAACAGTTTTAAACAGAGAAATACTAATTTTATTGTTTTTCTAGGCAAGATGTGAATTTTGGGAATGTCGAGAGCCTGAAGGAGCACATGGACACATACTCGATCAAAGCAGGTAACGTAAGGTTAGTTTTAAAGCAAAACCCAAACAGTGGGAATACAATTGCGTTGTAACCAATACCTTGTTCGTTCTGAATATTACAGGTATTCCTTTGAGCAGCGTTAAAGTTTCACTTGGGATGGAAGTGTTTAAGACGTGTTATGAGGAGGATGGACACATTCTGGGTGCAGTGGGGGGAGCCCTTCACGACTTCCTGAACAGCTTTAACGTGCTTTTAAAACAGAGCACGCCACACAATCCAGACAGTGAGGACTGTGTAAACGAAGCCTCCGTGCTCTGTCTGGATAAGGATCCAGGTCTGCTGACTGTGTACTACTTCAACCCTGACAAAGCGACAGAGCTGTTCTTCCCTGGCATCATCCAGGCGGCTGGCAGTTTGCTGTACCAGACGGACGTGGAGGTGGCCATGGAGCCGCCGTGCTGCAAAGAGAGTGCCCTCCAGTCCCACCATCAGCCCCACCTGCTCTACTCTGTGCTGGTGAAAAACACCAAGCACCTGACCCCCAGTCCGCTGAAGGCACAGTTTCCAGTGGATATACCCATTTCGTTTTTTAACTCCACGTTTCCTTTTCACGTCCTGTTCGACCGGGATATGAACTTACTGCAGATCGGTGACGGGTTGAGGAAAAGACTTAACCGCAAAGACGTCCAAAGGAAACCAGTTTTCGAGGAACATTTTCTGATCCTGTCTCCTCAGATCAGGGGCACTTTTCAGAGTATTTTATCCATGCTAAATACACAATTTTTTTTAAGAATAAAGCACGGCGGCACTTCTACTATTACGGATAGCACAACTAAGGTAATGGACGTTAGTGTTTTTATTGTTCTTTTCTGCGATGTCTGAAATTACTCTTGAAACGAAGAAGAAAAAGATAAACGAATGATAAACGCAGGATATGTCTTCTGGGAGAGTTACTGTTGTCTTGCAGGATAGCCTCAAACATCAAGCCAAACGAAGTGTTGACAAATCCGTAACATTCATTGATCAACGATCATTTTAACGCCTTACATTAAATGCGCTTTATAGTACTTCGTGAGTTTATGACGTGTAAAACGCTGGGATATACTGCAGCGTCCCGTAACTAATGAAATGTCTTGGTGTATGCATTTATTCGATAACTTCTGATGCAATCTAAGTTGACAATGTGTCCTGCAGACTACAAATAAATTATGAACTTCTGCTTGGCCTCCATACCTGAGGCAAATTTTGTTGACAAACTTATGACTGTTTATGAACTTCTTTTTATTTTTTTTTAAGCTCATGGACCTCAAAGGACAAATGATCTTCATTTCAGAGTCCAACAGTATCTTGTTTCTGGGCTCCCCTTGCGTGGACAAGCTGGAGCAGCTGACAGGGAGGGGTCTGTACCTCTCCGACATCCCGATTCACAATGCCCTGAGGGACGTGGTCCTGGTGGGGGAACAAGCCAAGGCACAGGATGGGCTGAAGAAGAGGTTGGGGAAGGCCAAGACCGCCCTGGAACAAGCCCACCGGGCCTTGGAGGAGGAGAAAAAGAAAACCGTGGACCTCCTCTTCACCATATTCCCGGGCGTGGTGGCCCAGAAGCTGTGGCAGGGCCAGCCGGTGCAGGCTAAGAAGTTTGACGACATCACCATGCTGTTCTCCGACATCGTGGGCTTCACCGCCATCTGCTCTATGTGTAGCCCCATGCAGGTGGTCACCATGCTGAACGAGCTCTACACCAGGTTTGACTACCAATGCGGAGAGCTGGATGTTTACAAGGTATAATGCACCCAACACTCAGTCCTGGGGCCGGTATCACAAAGCCTGGGTTCTTACTTAGCCAGATAACTTGTTGGATTTAAGGTACCCCTGTTTTAATGGACGTCTTCATTCACTCACATTTAGCTCAGACTACCTTAAATCTGACAAGGTATCTGGCTAAGAAAGAAATCTGGCTGCGTGATACAACCTCCCTTTATTACTGCATTATTTTATCAGTCAGCATTATTATGTTCTCATAAAGCGTCTTCCAAAACCCTCAGTTTTAGATCTTAAATTATTCATACATTTAAATAAAAATACGTCTGTGCAAAAAATAAACATGGCGGTTGCACATCATTAGCCAGACTAACATTTTCAGTTTCCTCTGCTTTTGTTTTCCCTGCCATGTACCTTACCATCATTTATTATATTTTATTTTATTTCACAAATTTGTAATAGTCCCAGAGCATTTCCCATCAATTTCTATGCTAGCAGAATTCATATTGTTCCAGTGGTAACTTCTGTTTTTATACTATGAGAGAATTATATTAATT
Source organism: Mormyrus hasselquistii (assembly GCA_026779605.1). Classification (NCBI taxonomy): domain Eukaryota; kingdom Metazoa; phylum Chordata; class Actinopteri; order Osteoglossiformes; family Mormyridae; genus Mormyrus; species Mormyrus hasselquistii. The sequence goes on from JAODKE010000092.1 coordinate 2,490,971, forward strand.
TAATCTAATTTCAGATAATGCCTTCCTTATCAAACCAATTAAAACTGAAACTGTTTCCAAGAAAGGGTAATCGCCACATGTCAAAAAAACCTCTTCCTGTAAAATAATGTTCCTCATTGATACATTTCTCTTCTCATATATTAGAAATCTACAGTAAGCCCTTCTATTTAAATTGTTAATATTAAATATATTTATATTTAATATTTAGTTCAATCAATCAATTTGTAATTTGCTTGTCTATAAAGTAAATGTTTGGAAAATAAATCCCAATTAGAAATGAACATATTTCTGGGGGAAAACAGACATAAACTGAGCTCTTACCTTCAAGCTAAACAGCAGCGTGAGATGCAGTGTTTGCCCATACAGTCTATAGCAGAAGATGGTGCAGTGTTTGCCCATACAGTCTATAGCAGAAGATGATGCCGTGTTTGCCCATACAGTCTATAGCAGAAGATGGTGCAGTGTTTGCCCATACAGTCTATAGCAGAAGATGGTGCAGTG
>JAODKE010000092.1:2491571-2505788 GCA_026779605.1 Mormyrus hasselquistii
TTTGCCCATACAGTCTATAGCAGAAGATGGTGCAGTGTTTGCCCATACAGTCTATAGCAGAAGATGGTGCAGTGTTTGCCCATACAGTCTATAGCAGAAGATGGTGCAGTGTTTTGAATGTTTTATGACATTTATCTCTAAAAATAGTTTGGACATAACCTTAACCTGAAAGTTCCAAAGTGCTTTAGTAGAAACATTACTTGGATATATGACATTCATAGACTGTTTATTTATGTGTTTAACTACTACATAAAAGTAAGAGATGCAAAGTCTTCTGCCAGGTAACGTTTGTGTGACATGACAGAGGAACAATCGAAGAGCGGGATGACAGACTGAGGATTCGGCACGTGATGACTTCTTCAAAGAAGGATATGTAGATCTTGGTGCCATTCAGTGAAAGTATGCCTGTCGGTCAACATCAGATGCAGAGTTGAGAATATATTGGATTAATGTCAGTTACAAATTTTCAGATGCCATATTACACTTATGCAGCTGAATTGGCATTTCTAAACCTCCCGTAGTGTAGGACTGTGTGTGTGAGTGCCCTAAGATGGACTGGCATCTTATCTGGGGTGTTTACCCTGCCTTGTGCCCTGTGTTACCTTGGATAGGCCCCTGACCCCCCATGACCGTATACTGACCACATACACATACAGGACAGTGTCTCTTACCCTGGTCCCCAGGGACCCCCAGTGAGTCCACGTTTCTGCTTCCTCCCAGCTCTCCCAGACAGTTCACATTTTTGCTGCCTACTGGGAGCTGGGGTAGAGCAGAAATGTGAACCGTCTGGGGCAATCTGAGGACTGGTTTGAGAAACACTGCATTCGAAAGATAAATCCATGGAACTTATGCATTTGTACTTGTTTGTATGGATATAGAATGTGGACTTTGATACAGTAGCATGTTATCTCCCCTACAATCCAGGTAGAGACTATCGGCGATGCATACTGTGTGGCTGGGGGTTTGCACAAGGAGAGCCAGACTCATGCCGTTCAGATTGCGATGATGGCCCTGAAGATGATGGAACTATCAGATGAGGTCATGACCCCCACCGGAGAAGTCATTAAGGTCAGTAATGGAGTCCATTTTAAAATACTTTACCATATATTACCAGTTGAGTGACGGTGCCTCTGTGATATATTTTATTGGAACCGAAAGTATTGACTTTAAAGGTTAACTCTGTCAGATAATAAATGAGGTAAATTGTTTTTCAAGCGTAATTAAAAAAATCTTGCTTTTTGTTTTCAAAGTGAAAATTCACCCTATGATTTTTTTTAATCTTCAGTTTTGTAGTTGTCCAAATTGTGGCATAGACTGACACCACGCTGATCATGAGCGGCAGCTATGAAGGTTATAGCATTTCCATGTAATTCCAGCTTAAGAACTTGAAAGCATGTAAGATGTATTGGAGGAAATATCTACCTTCCATTCAATATGATGCCCTTAAATCATTAACTTCTTGTCTTATCACCTATAAGCACTCTTGCTGTATGCAATGGCATAATCAGTCTGTACCTGAATTTGGCCACGTCAAAGAAATAATTATTGTCCTGTAGGTTTAATTAATTAAACTAACTCTATCATTTGAACTGGAAAACCTTCATCTGGAAAATAATCAGCCATTTCTGAGGAACAGTGTGGTGTGGTTATGGGCTTCCTGGGCAGTGACGGGGACTTCAAAGGGGGCCCGTACTGTGACAGCTGATCCCACAGCTCTGCTCGTTGGCGGCATGAATACCGGGAGAATTAAAATTATCAGGAATAAACAGGCAGGCTCGAGACGTCTTCATAACGGTTTTCCACAGAGACAGTAATGAACCGCAACGTTTGACTATAAATAGGCGTCTCTTTTTAGCCACAACCAAACAAAAAAGAGTCTTATTACTGTAGACTGTTGTGCTCAGTTTCTGTCTCGTAGGGAAATGAAACAAATTGGCTCCTTAATGTGTTAAAAATGGTGGGAGGAGGGAGGTCCAGTGGACCGCAGGTTTTCCATCTGCGATGGCTTGTGGAGCATCCATGCATTTAACTACTGTAACGTTAACTTAACGATAGAACTGGGGGTGATAGAAGTCATCAAAAAAAGAGAAGGACTTGTATTTAATTATAAACAGCTCCAGAGTCAAAGCTTTCATAAAACCTTAATTTTCCCACGGTTTATTATTATTTTTTTTAAATAAACTTCTGTCAGTTTAATACGAAATCAGTACAGAAGTGACATGTCATGCAACGTATGCATATATGTACATTTATCTGTGGTTTCTTGTCGAACGGTGCTGTATGTTCAACGGCTTTCTTTTGCTCTTAGATGCGAATCGGTCTCCATTCCGGCTCCATTCTTGCTGGCGTCGTTGGCGTAAAGATGCCCCGATATTGCCTTTTCGGGAACAATGTCACCCTGGCCAATAAGTTTGAGTCGTGCAGCCTACCAAGGAGGATCAACATCAGCCCCACCACTTACAGGTGAAGTTTTGTCAATTTTTGTCGTGGAGAATCTTTGGAGTTTTCTAGGCAAACAATGATGGGTATTTTCCAAATTCCAGGGATGCAATTAAACATTTTTAATAATCACAGCTATCTTTGTGGTTCATAAGGAGATGAATAAGAGACTAAACAAATGCACTGATAACTTAAAACCCATTTCGCATCCCTGTCCAAGGATCACTAAATCCACATCTTTGTCATCCATACCTAAAGCTATGCCCTTGTCCCTTGTCATGTTTACTGGTTAATCTTTTTAAAATGTTATCGCAAAGTTGAGCTGAAATCCCTTTATACAGTAAACTAGTGAAATTATCCAAACATTCCAGGAAGGTGACGGAAATGTATCACCGAAAAATATTACAGAACTGCAAATTTTGGAGGAATCTAAAAGAAGGTTGTGCCAAATGGTACCAGGGTACATGCCCAGTTCCAAAAATCAAGAATACAAAGACGCTCACACATAATACGTGATTCAAATTGTATCAGCAACGAACTACATAGGGGCTATACAATGAACGCAGACCATTACATCCCTTCCAGTGTCCTTTTATCCATGTGACCGTTTCCTAGTCTGATGATCCGTGCTCCACTCAAGTAGCTTCATTTCAAAGGAGATTGAATATTAAGAAATACCCAGCATTCCAAAGGATCGCCCCGATTACGATCTCCATTCACTTAACAAATAGGCATCTTTTGGGGTATTTTAATGAGGACTGTGTTATGGGTCAAGCCTAAAGCCTTTCTTTACCTTGTATATAATTATTGTTTTTGAGAATTATAGCTTCATACTGATGCTGTTTTGGATAACTAGAGGGTTCCTTCTGAAACATCAGTACTCTGGTTTTTGTTGATGTCGTTTATCGAATAGTTATTTGTTAGTTTGCGCAAAGAGGTTGATTTGCAGTGTAGCTTTGGGTATTATAAGGATTGTTTGTGTATTTTTAGTTTTTACGTGAAAAGGTGGCAGAAGAATGTCTGGTGTGTTTCTCAGGCTGCTGAAAGGTCGGCCAGAATTCGCCTTTATACCCAGAACCCGACAGGATCTTCCGCCGAACTTCCCCCCCGATATTCCGGGCGTTTGCTACTTCTTGGAGGCATGTGATCAACAGGGCGGTTTCCGTGGGGACGACTCCACACCGGAGGCATGTGATCAACAGGGCGGTTTCCGTGGGGATGACTCCACACCGGAGGCATGTGATTATAGCAATACAAACTTCCTGGGGGGGCAAATTTAATGTGGACCGTGGGCGTGTTGTGAATTAAGCTACAACGTTGTTATATATTCGTGGAGGTGAAACCAGGAGCCTGTAGAGGTCACTTTTACGTGTTCATTGTGCACTGTGGGATTCACTTATGATACAACATTTGCAAAATGGAATTTATGTGTATTATTTATGTAATTTTGCATTTTTAAAATGGAGGTTGTGCGTCGCTCTGTATCTGTAATATAGACACATAGTTAGACCACGATGAATGATGTATTATTTCAACAATAGACATTTATTGTCATTATTTTCGCATTGTTACAGAAGTACAATAAACATTATGACCCCATTAAAACTTGTCAAGCATATCTTGTGTCATTTCTGCTTTCTGCTTTTCTACCAATATAGCTGAGCATTTGCATTGTAAAAATACAATAAGAAAGAAACTTAATGTTTTACCACCTAGAACTACTTTGAAATACAAAGGCACAAACGAGTGAGCGGAAGATGCGTTACATAGTCTGTACGTAGTAGTGAACACCACGGAATACAATTTTAATGTGTGCTTGTGTGCATGTGACAGAGCGATAAGGAGCAAGAACTGAATTCTGTTTTTGCTGCAGAATTGGAATCCATTTTAAGCCATGTTGTAAGTTCTGTAATCGAGCCCTTTTCAGTGTTTATGAATTCTCACAATGGCGATGAGATGAGATGGTGAGCTCTATAATTGTCACTGTACAATGCCCAGGGTAATATCTAAAAATACTACCTGTTTTGGCATCCCACGGCACTGGAGAGAGTTTATGTTTGGGGAGCAAATTATAAATCTGTTCTAGGAAAGATGGTATATACAATATGCGGGCATTTTTTCGTTTTACCGTAATTGCTTCTTGAAGGAAATAAAAGAGATCTGTTACAAAGTGTTAGAAGATTCCCTTGACAAATAGAATTCACTAGCTACAGTATTTACATTTGTAATGGAAAATACATAATTAGCCCTCAATATCTGGTTGCAGAAAGACAACAGTAATGTGTGCGGACTTCCTGTTTATAAAATCCTCTGTTCGGCTGGGGGGTGTGTGTGGGATAACAGATTATCTCATACTTATAAACACACTACAGCACGTGAAAGCCCTTCAACACTACAGACATTTACAGAACTTAGACTCCTTCACAGTGCCCTTGTTAAACTGCTTATTTCGTGTTGGACATTAGTGCCCATTCTCTGCTATTCGCCATAATATGGGTGAAGCATCAGAATCAACCAACCAAGTCGGTTTATAAGACAAAGGTCACGTGAGGTCACAGGTAATGCCCTTTATACACTGGGCTTGTGGTTTCATCTAGACACAAGAGTTACTGCTCTTCTGACATACTGCAAATTCATGCTTTACTTCATGTACTTAGCTTTTCACGTTAATAAATGAATAAGTCGTACACAAGAAAATAAGCGAACATGTCAGGAGGGATTTGGATCCAGCCTGGATCTAAAGATATATGGAAATACAACGACCTCCCATATCTATCCAGCTGGTTTCAGTGCTACGCTTAAGTTGCAATTCTCTCTCACCACCAATATGCTTAAAAATGCGTTATATTCTAATTCACGTGTAATGTTTCAAATATTAACTAATTCCAGATACAATTGCGCCGTAAGAAGTATAAAAAGCTAACTCATACAAAGGTGCATGTGGACGTACGAATAATTCCAAGTTACATCAAAAATTTACAGTGGCCAAAAGGAAAGCCCCTGTAAATGAAGGCATAACAGAAATCGGACTGTATACTATAACTATAGGCTAATGAAATGAAAAAGGCGCATATATATAAGAAACAAAATCTTTTCGACAACGTATTAAAATCAGGCATAAACGTACGTTAAAGTGAAAATGAAAAGACAGGGAAATGGTTGGAGTATCTTCGCAAAGAGACCCGCAGCGCCACATCCAAGCCGCATCCTCCTGCCCGCCTCCTCTCAGCCCTTCATGTGAACTTGACCAACAATTGGAGGCAGCAGACGCCAATCTAAGCAGATAACGGTACAGGGATGGTGGTACCTTACGGTACAGACTCGGGCTGTAACGCTGTTAGGGCTGTAGAGACACCTTGCCTTGCCGCTTAAGAAAATCAAGAAGATTATTTCGGTTTAAATTATGGTACGTAAGATCGCCACATCATATATTTTCATGCAGCACATGGCTTAAATAGGACCTGACGGGCGTTTTATTAGCTGAAAACGTTTCAGGCAATTTTAGTAAAACCGCGGCTGTTCTAAAAATGTTATGCATATGGAGTTTTGTTATGTAACATATTATGTTGCATCTAAGCAAATATTGATGTCGTTTAGATGTGTGAGATCTTTAGCTACAATAAAGCAGCGTACCCTAATGTGAAATAGGTGTGAGAGACGTGATGCAGTTTCATTTGTTTCTGAGAGGGGGGGGGGGGACTTCACAAATCATCACACGGCTCAAATCACACGCAAACTATCAAGATCATTTAATCTCTCCGTATTTTTATTATTATTATTTTTTGTTCTGTGTATATATCTATTACATACGGCTGTCCTTTAATTTCGCAGTATGGCTTTGTCAATCACGCCTTGGAACTGCTGGTTCTGAGAAATTACGGGCCGGAGGTCTGGGAAGACATCAAGTGAGTTTCACAACACGCTGGTCTCGCCTGTCAGTCATAAGAAGCACATGAAACCTTGGCACTTTGTTCCAGATATGGAAGTGAATCAAAATTCATTTATCTTTACGCATATGTCGAACATTACACCTATATATCATTGGTATAAATATTACTTCGTTTTTATTTAGACATCCACCATATATATTTTGAGTATATGAAGATTTATTTTTAATTTATTATTGAACAAACCATACAATTTGAATTCCAAAAGTTATAACAGCTGATTTAAAAAGCGGTCAGTTTAGATGGCTCTTTCATAAATTTCTTCACTTTACATTTAAAATACGAGTTAAGTACACGGACCCTAACCACTTAATTAAGGCGTGTTGTCACCGTGAAAATCGAAAACACCATAATTCAAGCGCACCGTTCACAATTTTTCATTCTATGATTATAATGCAGGCCTACAGTAAGTACTGTATGTAGTCTTACCTTAATCTCATGCTATATTGTTTGAATTTTATAGGTGCAGTGTCTGGCCAAATAAGATAATGCTGATGCTAAAAATAGATATTATTAGCGATCTTGAGAGTATACGGTGTGTCCACAAGTCAAGGGTAGACCGTTGAGTGTCAGGATTGTATAAACATGTCCTCTCTCTAAGTGCACAAACATAAAAGCTAAGTTTATTTAACTTTTTTGTCTTTTTCTCGTGTCCCGGACTTGACTTTATCTCATGCTTTCAAGAACCAAGGCACAGCTGTTCTTAAATAAACATGTTTTGAATAGTCTGTACAGTGTCACCTCATGAGAAATACTTTGGCCTAATGTTATCTCAGCTGATGTAATAGCCCTGATTAATGACCCCGTTACTTTTTCTCGATTGCTTTTAGCATTTTTTGGTCAAGTTATGGATCTGAAAAATGAATAGGCTGCTATATGTTTACCTTTCAGAGGCTTTTCTACAGACACTAGGCCAAGTGCCACCAGAAATCTGCTTCTAGCCAGACAAATAAGAAGTGTCGTTTTTCGGAGTAGTAGTGAGCTGAACGCAGTGACCTGGTCATAGAGATTCTACTCAGAGTGTTTTTACTTTAACAAATTCAATTGCCGTTGTGGAGGTTTCCAAATAAGGGATAAAATTTTCAGTGTGGCTGGGCGGCATTTCGTTTATTTCTGCAGTAACGCAATTTGTAGCTCTGTCGAAGACAATTTGCGTTTGTCTTTCGTGGCAGAACTGGGAGGATGGTGCTGTGGCTAATATCCCACCTCCAAAGTTGGGGGTTCAAATTCCCCCTAAGGGTCAACGTTTTTGCACGTTCATCTTCATTTAATTTTTTTTTTAATTACTCATACCTCATAGATACAGAGTAATGTTTTCCGGCCGTGAAGTGTTCTTAAAATTAAGGCTTTGGCTGCTTCTACTTCAAACGAACGAGGCCGCAATAAAATGACACCTGCACCTTGTCCAAAAATAGGTCGAACGTGATTTGTCATTTGTTTAACGTTTTCTTGAACGGCTTCCCAGGAAGGAAGCGCAGCTGGACGTGGAGGGCCAGTTCCTGGTCAGGCTCATCTACGAAGATGCTAAAACCTACGACCTGGTGGCTGCAGCTAGTAAAGTTCTTAGTGAGTAACCGCGGTGTAATTTATTCGTGCCGCGAGGCACGTTGTCACGGCGGAGCGACTTCTAATTCGTTTGATTGGGTCCTCTGCTGTTCCCCGCGCAGAGATCGATGCCGGTGACATTCTGCAGATGTTCGGGAAGATGTTCTTTGAGTTCTGTCAGGAATCCGGATACGACACTATCCTCCGAGTGCTGGGGTCCAATGTTAGAGAGTTCCTGCAAGTATGGGCCCATGAAGGATCTTTTCTTTTTTCTTACTATTCCTCACTTAAGCCTGTTTTTCCGGCTATTGTAAACTGTAGGTGTTTTGAAAGTGTTAACTTTACTTGTCTCATTGCTGCTAAATGAAATGAAACAGTCCCAGCTATTAAATGATTCTGAATGTGAATTGGTGGGGGGGGGGGGGTGTGTATACAGTATAAAGGCATAAACAGTTCTCAGTTGATGTTACATATGTTGATGTTATATCTGAAGATTCGTCAATGAAATATATACATTTTGTAAGAAAAAGGATGACATCACCGGGAATATTTTAAATGATGGCCGCATCATACAAAAGGAAAATCAGTTTGCAAAAAACATGGCAACTCGGACTTTTTAATGGTTTATTAGTGGACCGGGGCTTGAAATGTCACAAGGCTCCCAGGAGCTGAAAATGCACATTCTATTTGGTCGCCTCTTCAGAATCTCGATGCTCTGCATGACCATCTGGGCACCATCTACCCAGGAATGAGGGCCCCGTCCTTCAGGTGCACAGACGCCGAGAAAGGAAACAACCTCATCCTGCATTACTACTCGGAGAGAGAGGGCCTGCAGGACATCGTCATCGGGATCATCAAGACCGTGGCCCAGCAGATCCACGGAACCGAAATAGAGATGAAGGTCAGTAGCGTTGGGTTCATTTACATGACAAGGCTGATTTCCCCAGGCTTCTAGCACATTCTCAACCCTGCTGTGAAGCTCATAGTCTGCTTGGAAGCAATTTTAAAATGTGCAGAACCCACAGACAGTGACTCACCAGGGGTATTTTTGGATTTTTTTTTTTTTTTTTTCAATCAACCGTGCGCCTGGTGGGTCTGTGCAGAGTCATAGGTTCTAACCACCTTGATTGCCTCTAGATCCCAAGCGAAGCAGGGATTTTGAACGACTGAGAGTGTTTTTTTTTTTTTAACTCCCCTGCCTCCCTGTGGTGATTCCTGCAGCTTCACATCGTGCCGTGATATTTTTAAATAATGTGCATTATGTCAGAAATAATATTCATCACCTTTTCAACATCAAGGGTTGCGCAACAATGGCTTCTGTTTAAAAGGCGCCTTTTAAAAATACGTGAGCTGCTTTCCTATTGTCATGGAAATAAGAATAATCTAAAATGAACATCTTTCCTTTGCTTTCTGCTCCCAGCCGATCTGCCGTTTTATCTCCGTGCTGCAGTGTTTTACTGAGAACAGGCTGAGCGAGACGAAAGCACAGGATTGACATCCCTTCTAACGTGGAATGCGATTTATCTAAATGCTGGCCAGGGTTGCCATGGAGACTTAATGTGAAGAGACAGCAGACTGACGTCGGCAGTTAAAGGTCTATGCTTGGTAACCCACTGGACAACGTTGGTTCTCCATCAGCCTCATGGTTTGCCCTGTTCCAGCTCCCATAGCCTTTGCCGGATTCTCACCCTGATGAGTTCCAGTCCACTACAGTGTCACACAACTTATTGCATGCCGACTTGTACGGCGGTGACTAATCTGCGAAGGTTTGCTACTTTGTTGCCATTACAATACCGACGGACATTTTGGTCCTTGCCAACATGGAGTGTAGAGATTCCTACTGTATAGAAGCAAATGCAGCTGATTGATCCATTGTCATGATTATAATGAAATAATATAATTATCAATGATTAAAGTTTTGTCCCTGTTGCAATCTACTGCTGGGGCTTTGCACTAGTAGATTTGGGGCTACAATTCCTGCCTGTTTGTGGAGTTTCCATGTTTATCCGTCTCTTGTTAAAGCGGCCAATCGAGTGAAGCAGCTGAGAGTTGAGCATGTGAAAACCAGCAGATGTTGACCTGCTCAGGACCTTCTATGTTTAGTCTTGGCTCATCTGTTCTCTCTGCTGACCACATCAGGTCATCCAGCCAAAGAGTGAGGAGTGTGACCACATTAAGTTCCTGATCGAGGAGAAAGATTCAGAAGAGGAGGCCTTCTATGAGGATTTGGATGGGTTTGAGGAGAATGGCACCCAGGAAACGCGCATTAGCCCATACACCTTCTGCAAAGCCTTTCCTTTCCATCTCATGTTTGACAGGGAGCTGGTGCTCACCCAGTGTGGGAACGCCATCTTCCGTGTCCTGCCACAGGTGCGAGCACCCGGGCAACGCGGTTATTGTCCACCACGGCACACCATGTACTTTAATGTAGTCAGGAGTGTCATTCAGGGTTGGAATGGCAGGTTCAGTGCCCACAAATAAATACTAAACACCCTTCACGCTTTCACTTAGCAACAATTACTCTCATGCTGTAGGTTATCTCAACCTGAAGCCATTAGTCTTCAGTGAGAGCACCTTGAGAAGGTGGTATAAGGACAGTGAAATGCCCACATGTGCTTGCAGTAAGCTTGGCCGCTCCTTCTCCCCCAGCTTCAGCCAGGGAGCTGCAGCCTGCCCTCAGTCTTTTCCCTCGTGCGTCCGCACATCGACTTCAGTTTCCACGGCATCCTGTCTCACATCAACACCGTCTTTGTGCTGAGAAGTAAGGTGAGCACAGTTGAGTAGGTCCCGTTGCCCCAACCCGCCCTTCACCCATTTGCGCCGGATGAGTTAGCGCCGGACCTCTTGTTTCCTGTGGGAAGGAGGGCCTGCTGAATGTGGAGGCGTCGGAGTGCGAGGACGAGCTGACGGGCACGGAGATTAGCTGCCTCAGGCTTAAGGGACAGATGATCTACCTGCCTGAAGCAGAAAACATCCTCTTCCTCTGCTCCCCGAGGTATGACCTTGAGGTTTCCAAGCCACCTTGGAGAGCCACCAGCCAACGGCCTCACCTTTTGTCTCTGTCTTTAAATATGACTGGTTTGGTCATGAAGTGTGATTGTACTTAGAACATCTACTAACATATACTGCTTTAGAGAGAAGAAATGCCAGTTTTTGTATGTCATGCTCTCGTTGTTTCCTCCTTGACTGATCATCGCTGACACCTGGCTCCTGTCTTGCCAGCGTGATGAACCTGGATGACCTGACCAGGAGGGGACTCTACCTGAGTGACATTCCACTCCACGACGCCACACGGGACCTGGTGCTCCTCGGGGAGCAGTTCCGCGAGGAATACAAGCTGACGCAGGAGCTGGAGATCCTGACGGACCGCCTGCAGCACACTCTCCGTGCTCTGGAAGACGAGAAGAAGAAGACTGACAGGTACCCCCTCGTCTTACCCAACCCATAGTGGCTGATCTTAAATCCTCATCCCCTTGATTTTCACATCCTTGAATGTATCAGTTTGTAAATCTCAGATATGATCCTCTCAGCTTCTCATCTAAAAGTGTTAGGCTGTAGGAACAAATCAGAGATGTCAGGGATTGCTGTCTCGAAAAGATTCAGATGTGAAATACAGGCCGTCCCCTGTAGCTTAATAAGTTTGCCTGTTTCGCAAGTCTTGCTTGATCGTGGGCCTCCTGCAGTGTCCATCTTTTCAAATAAGTATGGATCGTGAAGGCAGTAAAGTGGAACAAGACTGGTTCTCCGGGTACTCAGCGTATTTTATGGCGAAAATATATTCGCAGCATAAACAGGACTCTGAACGATAGCCTGTCTAAATCTTTGCATACTTCGCACTCGATTTTCAACCACCCTGGAAATATTTCCACAGCGTTGACAGCATTTCATTCCAAGGCGGACGGCAAACTCCCGCCTGTCACACATCCACTTACCTATGTGGACTTTTAAGACACTGAACATTCATTTCCCATATTAGACTTTCCTACTTAAGCCATATTCTGGTGTTTGAATCTGATAAATAATGCATTTATTATTCTCTGTAACCTGCTTTTAAGCAGTAAACACCGATTTTAAGTACACAAACTGGTACATGGATCGAGGCCTTTGAGCAGATCCAGAACATTCTGGAGGGATTATACCTCCTAGGTGGGCTTGGGATTGTCAGGATGTCTTCTAGAAGTAGCTAGAAAAGTCTGGTTTGACCAGATATGGGTGCTGGCTCTGGTGCACTCCCCAAGAGTTCAACGGCTGGAAGATGGATGGATGGATGTTGACGGTTTTTGGGGGGGGAGGGATTGTTATTATATTATATGTTAATCATATTGGTAAGATTGTTAATATACAAATTCCAGACTTTGGATTCTACATAAGTAGCTTTGTTGCGGGACTGTTGAAAACATCCCCGAAATGATTTTCATTTTCTTCACCGCGTAGGATTTGCCGGCGGATACATGCAGGCGATCCCCTCTGTCATATACACAGTCATTGTTTCACTCCCGTTGCTTCTGCTTTGGACGCTCGCTGCTGTGCTCTCACCCCCAGCTGAGCACGATGTGGTCTGCCGCGCGCCTCCGGCTCACCACACGCCCCGATACATTTCGGAGTGGCCGTGCGTGGGCCGATCGATTTCGCTCGCCGCCTGTCGGACTTTGCCTTGCTTTTTCCGTTACTTTCCGAGCCTCTCTGAGCCCGCCATGGTTCGGAGTTGGTTTCACGCTACACTTCATTAACTGTGGTTATTCAATACCCCACCATTGACCTCTCTATGATTACAACCCACTTCTCTAGATAAACTATGCTATCCCAGTAAAATGTATAGCCGTATGACAGTATGTATAGCAATTGTTGTTAATTTGAATGAAAAACAGGGTCACGTAGAGTCAGTTGTCATTAGTTTGATTCATTTATGTTCCTGGGCCTAATTTATATGCAAATTTCTTTTTTAGTAGCTAATTTGATAATAACTCTGTAGTATTTGTGTCAGTTGCCTATTATCCAGGTATTTGTATGCTCAGAAGCCCTTTTTAGTTGCGCTTGGGGCCGTCTTTTCCCACGAGGAACATCAACTGCGGCATCACAAACACAAGCAGCTGCACCACAGCCTGCTCCATTGCGGGGTGTCTTCGCTGCTAAATGCTAAATCACGATATTATCTCGGGGAACTAAAAATGAACACGGCATCACTTTTTCTTTTTGAACCGCTTCCATGTGTATTTTCGACCGGTGAGTCGGGCTGACGAGATTTCAGCACATTTTGTGCCGCCTTACGCCAAGCCATCATTTAAAACATTTTGCGTTTGGCAGAAAGTACGGATTAAGTTAGTTACCATGGCAACATCCCCATCTGCTTTATGTTTGAAGCTTGGTCGGGGAAAGCCGAAGTTTCTCGTCCTCTGTCTTAATACAGACTTTTACAGACAGTTTATATACACAGTATGCTATATATTACATACATAAAACAGGTGACAGTAAAATTTTAATAGCTAAATATTATTTCAATATAAAAATGGAATGACTGGTATTGACTTAAGGAACACTTGACACTTAAAAATCAGCAACTATATGAAAATGCCTGTCCATCCATCCATTTTCCATACACGGTTTTCCTATGCAAGGTTGCGGGAGGTCTGGACCCTTGGGAATTACCCAGCAACCCAATGCAGTAGATGGAAACATATATATAAAAAATAAAAAGTAGCTTAGTAATGGCATGAAGGTTTGTCGCTATGAATCACAATCGATGACTTATTGAGTAGAATGACTAAAATCTTGGAGAACCTTTCTGTTTTTCCCGTAGACTTCTGTATTCTGTTTTGCCGCCGTCCGTGGCGAACGAGCTGCGACACAAGCGGCCCGTCCCGGCGAAACGTTACGAGAACGTCACCATCCTCTTCAGCGGCATCGTGGGTTTCAACGCCTTCTGCAGCAAACACGCCTCAGCGGAAGGTGCCATTAAGATCGTCAATCTGCTCAACGACGTCTACACCCGGTTCGACATCCTGACAGACTCCCGGAAGAACCCATATGTTTACAAGGTAAGATGAGGCAAGTCTTTATCACCTTGTCTCTTATGTAGCTTGTTCAGCTCTACGCTTCCCTCCATAATTGGTGCGATGGCTGTAAAGCGTCGTCAAATAAGGCTCCATCCTATCTGCTGGCACTAGAACCCCTAGAGGAGGGGGACCTATGTTTCCATGAGGGTGAAATTCCATCAGAAGCACACAGCCAAGGTTCAGTGCTGACCTTGGGGGGGGGGGGGGGGGGGGCAGGGATGGGAAGAGCACAC